>JARKHS020031600.1:0-127681 GCA_030143305.2 Amblyomma americanum | reverse complement strand
AATGGCGACAACAGATCCTTGGCTGTGGCTTGGTGGATTTGGCATTCGGCTGCTGATCTCAAAGTGGCGGGATAGACTCCCTGCCTCAGTTGCCATACTTCGATTGAGATGAAAACAAAAACAAGCATGTCCTGTGCGATGCCGGTATATGTAAAAAAAAGATCCTAGGTGGTCCAGTCTAATCTGGAGCCCTCCAGTACAGTGAAAGAAGTACTATTGCGAAATGCCGCACAGTAACACCAAGTATGGCCACCAAACTATGCCATGAGGGCGTTGTTCACAGTTCCGAAGTCCAAAGGGCACACTTGTAAGAAAGAAGCATAAAAGGCAACCAAAACGATTTGGCTCATATCGCAAATTAACACGGAACCACGTCTCGCTTTCACTTGCAGTCTTGTTACTAATCCATACCCTTATCACCTGTGCAAACCAAACCCTCTTTATTTATGCTTCCTGTCGGGGTTGTCAAAGAAAATGTGCAGTTGTATTGTTGGTTGTCCGTATTTTCGTGCAACTTGTTGCGTTTGGCTGTCCATTATATTTTTCTTTTCGAAACTTGTCGCGATTGATCTTCTGTAAAACTGATGTCAGACAGTTTTGTTTATCGCCATCTAGAATCTACTGCCACTGTACGCTGCCGCGCTGCGCACGTGAAGGTCACGAGGCCATGTCAGGCGCCATATGACGCCTTTTGCCTCGGGAACCTCAGCAGATGTAATCACGAAATGAATCCTATATGTACTGCAATTCTGCTGAAAATAAAAATACTACTACTAATACTACTACTACTACTACTACTACTACTACTACTACTACTACTACTACTACTACTACTACTACTACTACTACTACTACTACTACAACAATGCCCTCATAGCCTCTAGGCCACACTGGAAATATAAACGCCGTAATTTACTATTTACCACGGTGGCATTAGCGCCGTTGCGCCCAAATTACTGGGAACCGCACAGGAACTGACTTGCACCTCGGCCGCAAGGTGATAATTTTATTTAATTAGCTTAGGTGCAGATGTGTACACCTATCGTGGTGCTATAAATTCAGCTTTCATGCCATTTTAACACTGTTGCTGTAGAACATACGTTCTCCTCTTTTGTTCCTGATGACAGCGAAGTCTACCTTCATATTAGCATAGCTCTCCTGAATACAATACGCATTCAAAGTACTACAGCAGAGGTACATGACATATAAACCTCTTAATTAAGAACGACTGACTCATGTTCAGTAAGCATGCTAAATATTTCTAGATGTGCAGGACGAGAAACATAAGAAACAGCAAAGAGCTCGATTTCTTAAAACCTGCGTTTTTGCTTGCTGCTGCTTGCGCCATGGTTAACAGGTAGGCTAGGTATAAAATAAATTTTTGGTTATTTTCTCAGTTGCAGAGTGCATTTCCAGATAATGTGAACGAAGTATAATAATTAGTTGAAATTCCGCCCAATAAAGATAAATAATATTCACATCGTCAGTTTTCAGTTCGTGCCGCTGGCGTTTATTCACAATATAATTTGTACGTTTCTGAAATAAAGTCAATACTAAACGGAGCCTTATTAGACTAAAATTTGTTTGAAAGTACTGACGTCGCGGAAAACTATATAAAGGCGGTAGAATCCTTCAATAATGAACGTCAAGTTGTCGCCATTTTTCAAGAGTCCTCTAGATGTATCAGTGAGGTTTCCAACCGGCACAGTGTGGTACTCCGTTTCATTTTCTGCATTTGATTTTCTTTCGTACACGAAGGAGCCAGAAAACGTAACATTCACTTTGAAGTTAGTATGCTAGAAGAAAAAGCAGGAAATCGAGTGCATTGAGAAATGGACGTATGGGAGTAAGTTGCATTCAAACTGAACAGAGCAAAATATTAAGATAATTTTGTTCTTGCGCGATAATTCAGTCTATATTAAGTACGCTGACTGGAATGCGTCACCGCTTCAGCGTCCAGCTTTACCACCTGTATACTACCTCGTTTATCCCTGACTGCAGGCGTCTGCGCCGAGAAACCCATTATCGTATTTTGATGCAACTGAATGCAGAGTAGTGTTAAAAAAAACATACGAAAAATTCTCACTGTCGTAAAGAATACTTCGCATTGACAATAAAGCTACACCAATAGGGCGCAAGGCAGAACTGCTCTCAGTTGTTAAGCGTCACTTTTGTTATATAGTTCGCCTAATTTCTGCCGCGTTATCGGCAGCCTCTCACAGCAAATTCATAATGCTTGTTCTTGCACGACTGTATTACAGTATAGCATAGCATATTTATACTCCCATTAATATTCAATTTGACGATATGCGATTCGCTTGCTGAAACACAAACTGTTGTCCTTCAAGGTCGAAGTTACAGACATTTCCTTTTTTCAGGAATAAGATGATGTTAGTATTCAGTTTTTTCTTCTTGTACGCTCATGGTTGTTAGGCAGCGTCTATCCAGAGTGGCACGTTTTACTAGCACAGTGACCAAAGTGTCCTACAACAGGTATGCAGTAATTTTATCTTCAGCTCTCGTTTTCCTAATTTACATTGTTTGCAAAGAGAAATGCGTGTGTTATCTGCCTGAGGTACGCCGAGCAAAAAAATTGTGGGGAAATCAACACTAGATGGTAGAGCTCATGAATGCAAGAAGTGGGTGCAGGCCAATAAAAAGCTGCGGCGCTGACAAAGATGCAATGAACAGAAGAGGCTTTTGATAATATCGAAAATAAACATCTTTTATGGAGGCCTCAACCCCGAACATATGATCCTCGTAATTTTTGATGCCGAAACCAAGTAGCGAGACCATAACCGTTTTCTCCAGAACTGCAGAGGCCACGAATGAGAGGTCAGGGGCAATATTAAAAGACTGTAATGCGCATATCTGTTTTGGCGACTGAGTTTTAATAGAAGAGAGATGCTAAAAGGCTCTCGTATCATGTTATTGAATATGCATAAAAGAATACAAGGTGCTTTAATTTATTAGGCGCCAGTCCACAAAGTCGCCCCGATTAGACAAACTGCTGCGTTGGGACATTGAATCCCATGTACGATGCCTTAAACCATTTCAGTGTCTTTTATAAAGGATGCAATTCGTAATATCACATCCCCCTAACGCCCAGAGTCACCCTGCATTGCTGAACCAGCACCCAGTACGGTAAAAAAAAGATCTTCAGAATGCATTGAGAAGCACTATCACAAATCAGATAAGTTCATTTATGTGCTTTTACCGACGGACACATGGCAGCGCAGGAAAGTCACCCAATTAACTTGCGCAGGGTTACTAGCTCGAAACCAAGCTTGACCGCCGCTTACTATTCATAGGCGGAGAGCCACGATCTCCAGCGCTGTCTCCTGCGGCGCTGTTTTCCAGTGAATATCTGTTGTAAGGAGCTCTACCAGATTCGTTTCAGGGGGCCGTAAACATGCGGCTGCCTCATTAACACGTATGTCCTTAATTCGCCTATTTGCGATTCCGCGTGTATGCCACGCGGGGATAGATTTAAAATCAAGGCTGTTGACTGCGATGTTCCATCCAGACCACGTGGGTAGGATGCACGCAGCTGACGCGCCCCTGGCCACTGAGGAAGACACTGATATGCTTAGATAATGTTGAAAATCTGTAGTACTTTCTCTCTCTGAACATTCAACAGTGCATTCTAGCAGCTTACATCTTTACGAGCAAATATACAGGGTTCGCTTTCAAAGTATCGTTTAATGGTTCAGATCAGCTTTTCTGTGCATGATACTGCAAAAACAACTGCCCAGAAGGAGCGCTGTCACTAAAATATTACAAGGTAAGTTGTTGGACGAGTTAGTGGGTTTATTACCTAAAAACTGTGTTAGGTTCGGAACATAGAGAAAAGGAATACGCATGTACTCAGGACAGCACTCATTTGTGTTTATGCATGTTCTGTCCTTCTGTATCTTGCTTATCGCGCTGTATTTATGGAGTAAAATAATAGAACACTCGAGCACCGGAATGCGTTTAAACATAAAGTGCTCTGGATAATAAATGGCCCACTCACCCAGGATAAATTCCGAAGGGTGCCTGGTTCCTCGCTGTTTTGCAACTGAAAAAGTAAGCGAAACCATTATAGTGGCTGAACAATGAACTGTGAACTAGTAATCAGTAATTTCTGCTGTTGGATTTGGTTTGCAACAGTTAGCGTTAGTTGTTTTTGCTTAGAAATTTCTTCATGCACATGCATCAGCTTATTAGCAGACTTTTTGTGATTTCATTGGTAAGCAAATTGTAACGCATACAGTTTGTTGCACCTAATGAAACAAAATATTAATTTATTCGTGAACGTTACCGTCTACGAGGAAACACTTCCGAGCCATGCCGTGATTGAAATTTTGTGAACAGCAGCATTAAGATTGCCACAAATTCACTAACTTTAAAAAGCAGTGTTAGGTTATTCGCAGTGCTGCTGTTAACAAAAATGTCCTGTACTCAATTTTGCTTTTAAATGGCGCAGTATCTGTCTCATATATCGCTGGACACCTGAACCGCGCCGTAAGGGAAGGGATAAAGGAGGGAGTGAAAGAAGAAAGGAAGAAAGAGGTGCCGTAGTGGAGGGCTCCGGAATAATTTCGACCACCTGGGGATCTTTAACGTGCACAGACATCGCACAGCACACGGGCGCTTACCGTTTTTTTTTCTATGGAGGAAAAACGCTAAGCGCCCGTGTGCTGTGCGATGTCAGTGCACGTTAAAGATCCCGAGGAAAAACGCTAAGCGCCCGTGTGCTGTGCGATGTCAGTGCACGCTAAAGATCCCAGGGGATCGAAATTATTCTGCAGCCCTCCACTACGGCACCTCTTTCTTCATTTCTTCTTTCACTCCCTCCTTTATCCCTTCCCTTACGGCGCGGTTCAGGTGTCCAACGATATATGAGACAGATACTGCGCCATTTCCTTTCCCCAAAAAACCAATTATTATTATTTCTTGCGTATACATTTCAAAATTAAAAGAAAAAAAAAGGCTGCCACCATATAGAAAACGTGGAAGTAACTTGCGTTAGCTTTAATGGCCATGCGCAAAACGAAAGCCTCCGCATCCAGCGGGGTCAGTTACGAGAACCCTGAACGGTTCGCAAAAGTAACAAAACTTTTCCACCTAGCGGAGCGATCGACGCCTAGCGCCATCTATCAGAGAAATTACGAGGCACGTCTACCCGTTGTCGAGTTACACCCCCTCAAGATACGTCCCAAACGGAATTTGCTTCGTTTGGAGGGTCAAGGTGGGCTTAGAATTCGGCTTGCGGTGCTATATGGTAACGCTTCAATTAGTAATTGCATATATGCAATGTTTACCTATTATTTAGTTGTGGTTTTATTTCTGTACCACAACCCATACGGTTATATCTACCTACCAAATTCGGTACGTAACTGTCCCCGGATGGATGCCCCTTGTTGTCGGAGTATATATAGAGTGGAACGAATGGCAGTGGTGGTGGTGCTTTAACACCAGTCACAGGCCCGTGCATTTTCCTTTCCTCTTCTCCTTTCAACCACTTACTACTACTACTACTACTACTACATATGTAGCGGTTTTCCTATCCGTTATAGGATTTTTTTTAGGGGGAAGGGGGGTGAGGCGAGCAAGGGATGGGAGGGCACAACCAATTTAAAGGCGGCCATCTTGGATTCGATAAGCCGAAACTGTGCCGCCATTTCGTCCCCTGACGTTATACTCATAGTTCCACCTCTATCCACCTATATTGTACCGTGACGTCATCATTGGCACGCGGCAGGTGGTTGTTGTTTCTGCAATGCTATTGTAGATGGCGGTACAAGTCTCAATGCGAGACGTGCTCTTTTTTAGTTGCTGCCATAGATGGCGCTATGATCCCAGGGGGGTAGCAGACCCCACAAAATCTCGAAACGTGTTGGGTAAGAGCTAACGCTCTTAAAAACATTATCAAGCAAACTTAACGCTTCAATTTAACAGTACTCATTTTCGTGGGACGGAGAGTGGATTCCGAACAGGCTAAGCGGAGCGCTACGAAGCGGTGCCGAACTTGCGCAGCTACAAGCAAAACCGGTCAAGACCTGGTCTCGTTAGATAGGAGGAACTGGGGCGATGACGCGACCGGCGGTGAGAATACCGTTTGATGAGGTGACGCATCCGCGCTCGCAGCTCGACAAGGGTTTCCGCGAGTTGGCCGATATTAGCCTCGAGGTGTGACCGCCGCTTGACAAGACTGTACGATGGCGCAGACGCGATTCAAGCAACAGACCTTAGGTGGAAGTAATCGGCTGCACGGTCAGGCAACTCCGCAAGCTTGTATAAAGCAACGTCACTTGATCCAGCCAGGATTCTACCATGAGATTCTGACGCATGCGTTGAAAGAATAGTTCGCGAAGTAGAGGGCTGTTGACGACCTGCGAGCGGTCACTGAGAAGCTGTCGCGTGAGATGGAGGGGCTGAGATGGTCGGTGGTTGCCAAGATCTTCGGCGCTGAGCAACTGGTGCAGGCGGCTCCGCTCCGAGATGGTCTTCCGGACCAGAACCGTAGCCTTCAAGTGGTAGTACGGGAAGGAGCGGTTAGACGCCTTCAAAATGTCTTTGAACTTGTCAATCACCTCAACAGAGATGGTGGACACGATATGACACGCGCTGTGAAGTATTGCGCCGAATGCCGAACACAACCTTTACTTGTAGGAACCACAGTCTGGGATATCAGGCCAAAGCGGCGGCAGCTGAACGTGGAAGCTGGCCATGTCCTCTGCAGCCGGTTCAGTACCAGACTTGGGGTGTGAGTGCTGAAACCGTGGCGACGTTGTCCGCGTCCTTGATGTCCCGGTCACCACTCCGTAGGGAGACGAGACTGGGTCCTCTGCAGCCTAAACGGGGCGCGGCGGCGAAGAGGCTGATTACGAGCTGTCAACTACTTTATTCTTTCTGGCGTGTTTCGTGAGCAAAAGCGGATGAGCGCCGATGAAGCCGATAGCACCGGTGCATCCCCACGAATCATTCAATCTTAAACACCTTGGTCGGCGTTTACATGTTAGTATAGTGCATTTATACCGGTGTAACAATTAATTTGAGCTGAAGAAATTAAAATCAATCTTTTTCATTTGCGCTCCACTGGAACCGCGAACAGCTGGGAGTTTTAAGAAAGTGGAAAGTCTCTTAGAGAGTGCATTGTTAGCGCACTTAGCACCTTACCTTCTTCATGATGGTCTTCACTTGACCCTTCAAGACTGCTGTTCTGAAAATCATTCTCCATTTTTTTGTCAAAGGTTTTCTGCTCATATAGAAAGTCACAGTCTTCTTCTTAAGCTGTTCATTTTCATGCAGTTGAAGTGAGACATTTGTATGTAAAAGAAAAGGGCCACATATAGACTTTGTTAAATTGAAGAGGTGTACGACAATCTTGAATCGCCAATCCTGGGTCAAGGTGATTAAGTCCGGAATTGGAGAGTCGAAATGGAGGGCCCCTACTGTTGCTGTAATCGGTAGCCTGCAAAGACGTGCAAAAAATACGCCATTTCTCTTTTCTGTAAACCGGATGTTTGGATTCCGTAGATAGCATTTACTATACAATAAAAACCGCAGCGAGGAACCAACGGCTCTATTAACTAAATATAGCAGAAATTCCATTTCTTATCAGTAGCACTTCACATTACAGAAAATATAGAAATATGCGTTGAAAACTTTAGATGGGAAAATTTATGCATCGTTCTCAAAGGATTTGTATATCATAGTTCTGGAGATTTAAAATCATTCGCTTTGTTTGCATGTTTATTATATCTTGTTGTATATACATTTACCTTTCATGTACAGAAGAAAGCCGCCAAATATACCGACGAAAGTTAATGAAACAACCAGCTGTTGTTATAGCTATTTTGAATTCACGTGTAATCCCTCCAGCTCGTCAGTTTGAAAATTTAAAACCAAGAGGAGGGCTACATACAGTGCGGACATATCCTGCAGTGAATACAAATTGGAAATTAAAGAAAAACGGAGACATGAGAGCAAAGCAAGAAATAATAGCGCAACTATTGTAAAAGCCAGCGGAAATTAGTTATGTTAAAGGAAGAAACATTCCAAGCAGCTGATAAAATATGGGTCTTATACGGGAATGCCAAATGCTAGATTGCAAAGCAAGATGGAAGCTGTTAGTAATCCGACTGGGTGTAATCCGTCAATAAAATGAGCTTCAAGGGGATGGAACGGGGGAAGAGGCCAATCTCTTTGAGGGCGAAATGGTGCCAGAAAGGTTATTCGAGCATAGAAACCGTCGTGAGCCCGGTAACCAATCCTACCTGTTCAAAGTAGCCGGACAATACACGTGATTATCGTCATATATAAACCCCCATAGAAGCAAAGGCTCGGCTAAAGCCATGTTATCGTGTGCACCGTGACAGTTCCCGAAGGCAGGTACGCATGCCTGGAGGTTTTGGAATTGTGCCAGGATGTATCATTGCAGAGGCAATAAGTCAATAGATGGCTATAGTGTCTAGGTCGATGCAGCGAATAGCGAAAAAGCTAGGGTTAATTGTCAGAATATTGAAATTTTCGATTGTGAAGTACAGTACGAATATGAGAAAAATGACCTCGACTGTGGAATCGAATATCTGTTTCTGCAAAAATATTTCAGGTGACCAAAAAGCAAACGCTCTTGCCCGTATTTCCTTCACAGTAGCGTATGGTCTTTGCAACTGAAAAAACAAAACAAAACTACTCTGACTCAACTCGGTATGTAAAAGTTAATGTGCCCAGAAATGTATTTTATTTGATTACATAGCACAGCGGTATACAACCTGTAATGTGGCCATGCAAAATGAAATCCATGGAATGACAAGACTGGCTACAAAAAATAACATGATGGCAAGTAAAATGCAATTATTTCGGAGTTCAAGGGAGAGGAAGAAATACCGGTGTTAGCGAAAGCGAATTGAAAAAATGCCCCGCGATCCCTGAAAACGAGAACGAATCTGCCAAAAAGGTGCTAAAGCGTTATGAGGCGGCTGCACTGTGGAAAGCTCCTATAAGCCCGTGAAGAGACCCCGTGCACAAGTACCGGAAGAACAAAGCGAACGGAAGTGAGGGGGGAACGCAGATTACGATCTGAACAGCAACACTGCTTCTAAAAAAGAAAGAGCAATGAGCAGCGACCCGCCAGTCAGCGTCCGAAAGCAGACGAAAGCTGAGATTGGAGTGCCGACGAAGGCGCGCGCCGACAGATGCGGTTGACGTAGGTGAGTGGTGAAGCTTGGAAACCGATGCTACGCGACCTGCCTTGTTTTCGCCTAGCAGCCTGGACATTCCGATCGCTGCCACGCCGGTCGTTGCGCCACTCAAAAGGTACACAGTTTATCATGAACCATTCAACAGGCGGGATTCTATAGCGAAAGCTTTACTACGCCCGCGAAGAAACTAGCCAGCGAGCCATTTCGGCTCGTCGCGCACTTCAGCTGTATGCCCTGTGCCATATGCCGGTGACCGACCAACGACCTTGAGCCGTCGTTGCCTAGCAACGCCGCAGCTACGCTCCAACAGATGGCGCCGCCGTCGCCACTCGCTCCACCAGATGTGCTCCGTTTGGGTAGAGGGAGAGGAGGTGTCGGCTCGCGGGGTATATATATATATATATATATATATATATATATATATATATATATATATATATATATTCGCTTCGTCTCAGTGTATTGTAATCGTTATGGAGAGCGCGAAAGAGACACAGCAACGACACGCGACGAACGACCCGAGAAGCGTCGTAACGAAGATACGGCCAGAAGTCGTGCCACGTCCCGGAGTGACTCAACTGAGGACGAGACCCGTTTGAGTTCTCGAGAGCGTCGGAATGAGACGCTGCGTAGACGACGTGCCGAAGAAACGAAGTTTTCGCAATTCAACTAGGGCTAACCGGAGCTAAACCACAGCCAATTTTTAAGAGCGTTAGCTGTTCCTCATCACGTTTCGAGATTTCGTGGGTCTGCTACCACCCTGAGATCAAAGCGCCATCTGTGGCCACAACTAGAAAACAGCGCATATTGCATTGAGATTTCCAGCACCATATACAATACCATTGTAGAAACAACCACCTGCCGCGTGCTAACGATGACGTCACGGTTCAATATGGTGACTAGAGGCGGATGTGTGTGAGTATGACGTTAGGGGACGGATTGGCGGCATAGTTTCAGTTTCTCGAATCCAAGACGGCGGCCATTAAAATTGGTTGTGCCTTCTCATCTCTTTCCCGCCCTCACCACAAAATATCCTAAAACGGGTAAGAAAACCGTCCCGTTACGAGACTGCTATATATACACACATTCGCTCCGCTATATATACTCCGGCAACAACGGGCGCCCATCCGGGGACTATTGCATACCGAATTTGGTGGGCAAATAAACCCCAATCTGTTGTGGTACAGAAATAAAACCACAATTGCATAATAGGTAGACATTGTATATATGCAAGAAGCGTTACCATACCACACCGCAAGCCGAATTCTAGGCCCACCTTGACCCCTCAAACGAAGCAAGTTTCGTAATTTTGTTTGGGACGTATCTTTAGGGGGCGAAACTCGACAATGGGTAGGCGTGCATCGTAATTTCTATGATAGATGGCGCTACACGGCGATCGTTTCGCTAGGCGGCGTGCGTGCACGCGTATCCGAGCTTAGCGGCAATCCACCCCGTTTCAAAGGGTATTACATTCCATTTCTCGAGACGAGCGGCGCGTTCTTCTTCACTTTCTTCGTCTAGCAAACCAAACAGCTAACGCTCGTTACTTCAACGTCTTTCAGACGGTGGCGGTCATTTTTTTTACAGGACCGCTTCTCCTATTGTGGCACCTTGACTGCTCCCTTCGGTGGCCTAACGTTGTACTCCACAAGCAGGCTTTCCGTCATGTCAAAACTGACCAAAATGGGAAGGTGGAGATTACGCTCAGAGTGTTACGAAGGTGACAGCACGCGTGCGCAGCCATAGTCGTCATGAATATTATCAGCGTGACTATGCCCACTGCAGGACAAACGCCTCCAACATATCTTTAATCAACCTGTCCTGTGGCAGCTGCGACCGCCCTATCCCCGCAAAATTCTTAATCTTATCCGCCCACCTAACTTTCTGCCGCGCCCGCTACGCTCGCCCTCTGATCGACTCCAGTCCTTTACCCTTAATGACCACCGGCTATCTTGTTTTCGGAATAGATATGCCCTGCCTGAGCCCATTTCTTCGTATTGATTTGTACCAGGATGTCGTTAATTCTTGTTGGTTCCCTGACCCACTCCGCCCTCTTCGTGTCTCTTAACGTTAAACCTAGTGATTTCCTATCCAAAGCTCGCTGTGTTGTTCTAAATTTAAGCTTAATCCTTTTAGTTACCCTCCACGTTTCTGCCCCATAGGTGAGTACCGGTAAGATGCAGCTCTTATATACTTTTGTCTTGAGGGTCTAGCGACCCACGCGGCCGGCTCTAGAGAAATGCCGAAGAGGCCGAAGTTTCCCCTGCACGCGCTTTAGAGAACACTCGGGACCTTCGCCCATCCCTTTTCTGTTCATGACGAAGAATTAACCGGTGTTGCGCTCCCACGTGCTTTTCCTTTTTGTTAACTGCGTTCAGGTGAACAGGCACCCGATTCTTAGCCGATACCCCACTGTGGGTATGTGCCATCTTTTGATTGGCTAACAACAACAACAACAACGACCTTGGCCAGGGCCGGAAGCTGCCGCCGCCACTCCGCCGCTATATATCTCCTCTCCGGTAGGCTTCAATAATCCGCTCTATGACGCTGCCGACCCGCTTTCGCCACCGCCAGTAGCTAGCCCAGCCTCAGCCTGACTTTCGCCCATGCAGCCTTCGTCACAGCGCTGCCCGCCTCGGCAGTGCCTGGGCGCCTACCAGCCAGTCAAGCTCAGCATCTCCGGCCCTGCCGTCCATCTTTCCGACACCGGAGGTAGGCTCAACAACAGATTTTCCGCAAGTCCTGCTCCCACATCTGTCTTATCCGCGTCTTTGGACGCGCCTCATTGCAACTGTTCCCACCCAGAGACACATTCGGCCTAGACCCCACCACCTCGCCCACCACTGCCGTTATTGCCACAGCCTCCTGACGGCAAGGAACGCTCTGTGACTGTATGCGTGCCGCGTTTTCTGGCATTTGCGCCTGCCTCGCCACACCAGCCAACAGCTCAAAAGGCCTCTGCATCGCTGTCGAAGCCGCGGCCAGTCGGTCCTCACGCTCTCTCGGCGAAGCCAGAGCCTGCCAGCCACACCCTCAGCCCCTACAAGGGTCCGAAATGCTGTGAAAGTCACACGCCGCAAGTTAAGAAGACCAAACCGGTGACAGCAGTGCTAATCACGGCGATTGTCACCCGCCCTACTTGCCACGGACCCTGAACCGGTGCCAGCGCCCGTCCTTCAGCCACACCATGCCTCTGACGGGGGTTCTTCTTGCTCCCCAGCGGTGTCAGAGTCTTCAAAGACTCCTAACACCACTGACCCGGACGCCGCCAAACGCCCTTTCGACGGCGGACCACCGCACGCAACCTCTAGTTCCCAACAGGTTCAGGATCCAACCCCGCTGCAGCTTCATCAACCGCCATCTGGCAAGCTGCCTATATTCACCACGCAAGCGGACATGCCCCAGGTTGCTGTCGCGGTGCCGAAGCCACCTCCGATTGCCGATACCTCACAGGCGTTCCCCTTCATGGACGGCTCGGAGCCTGTGGCAGGAGTGCCACTCGTGCGGCCAGCCGGCAGGTTCAAGCCAATCAGTCCACGGCTGGCTGTGCGCGTGTCCCAGCAGTCTAACGCAGTACACAGCCATTCCCCCGCCTCACACCTCGCTGCGCCTCCCGTAGCTGCCCGTCTGATTACTGGCCAGCTCGGACCGGCGACAGCAGCACGGCTCTCGGGACCCACGACGCACCTTGCTTTCTGTGCTGCCCCGCACATCATGCGCCGGCCGGCCGCTACTGCACCAAAGCCGCCAGCGTTGGCTCCCCTTAGCAGGTTGTCTCACCTTCTGCACCTGCTCCTAAGCGTCCCTCGCCGCCCCCGAAAGCTCGGCCGCCACGCCAAAGCCAGGGTTGCCCGCCGGAGCCTGGTCCTCGGACCCCGGATGCCCTGCGCGGAACTTTTGACACGTACCGACTACTCGTCTAAGGGGAGAGCCCGGTAGCCACCCACGCGGCGGGCTCTAGCGAAATGCGGAAGAGGCCGAAGTCTTTCTAGCACGCGCTGGAGAGAACGCTCGGGACCTGGGTATGTGCCATCTTATGATAGGCTAAAAACAACAACAACAACGACCTTGGCCAGGGCCGGACGCTGCCGCCGCCGCTCAGCTGCTATCTCCTCTCCGGCAGGCCTCAATAAATGTTACCGCGGTCTCCTTTCCGGACGACCTCCACAAGGGATATTGGTAAACTGTCATTCATGATCTGAACGAACGCATTTTCTCCCTGCGTGGCATCAAATTCGGAAAGCACGTGGGTGTCCCCAGCGTAAAGGACACTACTGAACACGAGCACGCAAATTCGCCCACACACACACTGCACGCCCCGCCGCGGTGGCTTAGTGGTTAGGGCGCTCGACTACTGATCCGGAGTACCCGGGTTCGAACCCGACCGCGGCGGCTGCATTTTTATGGAGGAAAAACGCTAAGGCGCCCGTGTGCTGTGCGATGTCAGTGCACGTTAAAGATCCCCAGGTGGTCGAAATTATTCCGGAGCCCTCCACTACGGCACCTCTCTCTTCCTTTCTTCTTTCACTCCCTCCTTTACCCTTCCCTTACGGCGCGGTTCAGGTGTCCAACGATATTTGAGACAGATACGGCGCCATTTCCTTTCCCCCCAAAACCAATTATTAACACACTGCACATTTTTTTTAATGCGAACAGAGAGAAATACACAGGAACGAACAATAAGACTCGGGCAATAGCTGTATATTAGCTGTAATAATACAGTGCTCAAAGCAGACAAATATCTTAACGATGCGCATTTCTTTGCTACTTATATTGATATTCGGCAGAAAATGAAAGAATAGGAGAAAAGTAATATGAGAATAGCCAGCCTTAGCAACCGGTGAAAACAAGAACGTAAAGGCAAGAATAAGAATAAGAACTGCCAAATCTGTTCCATCTTATTCTTATTCTTGTAGTTGTTTCGCTTTCATGATTTGGATCCGCAGTCACTACCTGCCATAAGTAGACGTATTCCTCGCGATCAACTGTAAACTCCTGTTTACTTGCGAGACTGTAGAGCATCAATTTGATTTTGTGCAATTCAATTTTTATTATAATAGCCCCGCTCTACCTTTATAACTCACTGATCATGTATTGTCGTTCATCGCCTTTGTAGGTTAGCAAAGCAAGGTCAACAGCGAATTGCAGGTTACTAAGGTATTCTCCATTAAATTTTATCACCATGCAGCTGTTCCCATCCCAGGTCTCTGAATACCTGTTGTAAACAGGCGCTCAATAGCATTGGCGAGATTGTGTCACCGTGCCTGACACCTTTTCTGATTAGAAATTTTTTGCTGATTTTCCATATTACTGCTACGGCAGTATTATGGAAATATATCGTACCCGCACAAGATATCGTACAGTATTTTTAAGTAATGCTCTTCTACACCCTTATTCCGTAATGCCTGCATGACTGCCGAAATTTCTACAGAGCGAAATGATTTCTCGTATTGTATAAAGCATATATAAAGGGGTTGGTTGTATTTTGCGCATTTCTCTATCATCTGATTGACAGTGTGATTATGGTCTATTGTCGACTGCCCTTTACGAAGCTTGCGTGATTATTTGGTTGATTGAAGTTTAAGGTTGTCCTGACTCCATCTGCGATTACTTTAATAAATTCCTTATAGACAGCGGACAGTAACTGATTGGTCTGTATTTTTTCAAGTCACTAAGGTCTGTTTTCTTAATAATTAAAACTATTTTAGCGTTCTTCCAAGCTTCCGGCAAGCCCAATGTCATAAGGCATTGCATACACAGAAAGATAGTTTTTCTGGCATCATCTTCCCTCTGTCCTTCAACAGATTTGCTGTTGCCTGATTGTCACCTGCTGCTTTCCCTCTTTTAATTGTTCCTAAACCTATTTTTACTTCCTCCTTGTTTGATGACGGCATGTCCAAGTGCTGTGCCCTACTTCCCCTCTCGTTATTGTCCTGATTACTTTGGCTATTGTATAAAGTTGGGTAAAACTCTTCGGCTACTTTAACTATCTTATTTATATTGCTAATGATAGCGTCCTCTTTGTCTTTCAACGAATCCAGCTGTTTCTTGCCTATTACTTGTTTCATCTTCACCGCTTTTAGGCTAGCTCTTTTCTTTAAAGCATGCACTATTCTCCCTATATTAAGCTTAATTATGTTGTCTGCCTTGCGTTAATTCATTCGGCAATGTAACTCTGCCAGTTATATGCTGTCTGTGGGGCTAGACACCTTCATGCGTTGGAGTTTCTTAGTCATAACTTTCACCTCCGGATATACCTCGCGGGTATCTTACCTACCGCCTTCTTCTACTGCGCATTCCTTAATGATAGCTGTGAGCTTATCGTTCATAGCTTGAGCATTAAGGACATCGTCATCAGTTATAGCCGAATATCTGTTCTGGAAAGATAACCTTTATTGCTCTACTTTCACTATTACCTCTAACTCGTTGGTGGGCTTTCGCTTCACTAGTTTCTCCCCGTCCATCTTCAAGTCTAGGCTAATTTTAAATACGGAAGTGAAAGCAAAGCGCGCTTTCGCATTTCGATTGTTCGAAGCGGGTCCTCAACGATCTTGTTCGCCGGACATGTGATCAGTGGGGAAGCCCCCTTGCGGAATTTCGCACGAGGTCTTGCCCTGGGCATAGATTGAGATCGGTCCACGCGATAAATGGCGGAGAAGAAAGGTAATAGGACCTGTATGTATTCTTTTCTGGAACTTGAAACTCGATCGTCGAGAAAGTGCCCAGGTACTGTGTTTTGCCATGGTCGATCATATATTTCTCGAGATATGCAATCACTACCGAGTTTTCGGGAATTTTTGAACATTCGGAAATTGTCAAATAACAATTTTTGGAACACGAATACGAGTAGGAAACCAAAAATATTCGATTCGTATTCAAAATTTTGATATTCGCACACCCATAGCAACAATATTATACAGTCACCAGAGAAACAGATATAAGCATGGGCTTACTACACTGCCACAGAGTTCCCAAATCCAAGGGGAACGACTCACAGTGCAGGCCCGTAGTTACTGCATAACCACTTTATGATCGGTCATTCGAGTGTGAGGTGGTTTCTGGCACCGAAAGAGTGGTTTGTTTCGCACCTGCTACGCTGTCCCCTTTCTCACGTGTTTCCATGCGTTCAAGTCGTCCCTCATGTAGACAAAAATGCTAGGAACACATTTCTAAGTTTAATGTAAACATCAATCATCTCCATACATTCGTGGCATTGATCGCAGCTCATTTCTTGTAAAATCTGTTCAAAAACCATAATAGCTTTACAAGATCAGTAAGACCAACCTACTGCGTTCTCACAAATAGAGCAGACATATATCAAGTGCCACTTTTTGCAAAGACAGGAGAAGCAACATACGTACTTTTATGGTCGTCAATGTAGAGCAAATGTGCCGGCGCGAACTAATGCTACAGCATTATTCCGATGAGTAAACCGCGAGCAAGATCTTGCGATGTTGTGGTTTTACGATGTTGTGGTTTTACGAATGTTCGTGGTTCGGTGCCAAGAGAAATAAATAAATAAAATTACTAAATATATATCTGCAACTGGGATTCGAACCCGTACCGGCCGCCAACAAATCAGCTTCGCCGACCACTGCGCGAGAGCATTAGTCTATCTTTTTTCTTCTTTATTGTAGCACTAGGCTATCGCCGTAGCCGAACAGGCCTCGTGATAAACTGCAACACATTCTCGGGATGTGCATTGCACATCGTCTTCATCATCAACTAATACTACTATAAAACTAATATTCACGCTTTGAGCTATGTACGGTAGCGACCGATGTGCACTGCTTGCGTTGGCGTGGACAACTTAGCGGCAGAAGCACGCGACTAGAGCTATACGCGTTGGCGTTGTCAACATTTCTGCACAAACACGGCACGGGCCATAGGCTATTGTTGTAGACATATGCAAGAAAACGTCCAAGGAAGTTGGCCCTTTCTCACGTTGCCGGACAATCCTTCCAATACAAATTAAGCTTCAACTATATCATGCATTATATCATGCATTATTGACGTGTGAACACGTCAGTTTTCGTTGTTTTCTGCGCTGTTTATCTCAAGGTGTCTACATTGTAGTGTTTTCACGTTTCACCACGCCCTATCTTGTAATGGTCACCTGGGCCTCGTCAAGCTGCCTCGAGCAGCTTTTAGCCCAGGTGCTCCAACCAGTGAATATCTGGTTAAAAAAATGATTTGATTTGGTTTGGGTTGAAATGACATTGACAACGAAAAAGTTTAAGACGCGCATAACTGGCTTCCTGGTTCAGTGTTCAGATTAATCACGCTTTCAGGTACATGGTGGGATGTCCAACTGAAAAACAACTAAGCTTTCAGACATTATTTCGTCCAGCCATTTTTTTCTCACCAATACAGGAAGAAAATGCACCACATGAGCACATGCGCTAGGCGCCGAACATTGCCGGTGCTAAGAAGGACGCAGGGGAAATCTCAATTCCGTCGTGTCGTGTATTAGCGAGTATGAGCCGTAATATATACACTAATGTCAAGAGAAGTTCTAGTATATAATTCATTATACTTACTCCTTGTTCTCTAAGGGGAAGCTCGTCCAGTACTCGTAGCTATCAGTCATTCCCCAAGATGTAATGTTATGCTTTGTGTTGTTCAGTTTCTCAATGTATCGCTCCACTTCTTTTGTGAGGTTCAGGTTTCCAGCAACTGCGTTAAAACAGGTGCGTTGAACTGCAGGTTTTTCGGTTCGTGAACACTTCAACGCGGCTCTTTCCTGTTCCCAGATTATTTCGGCCAGCGCTTCTGTTCTAGCAGAGTGGTTGCTCTGATATTTTGTTGACTAGTTATGTTATATGTTCGTACGAACTCGAGAGCTATTGCTTAATTGTCCTCAGTACACTCAGCAACAATATAATGAAGCAAGAGGTAGTGTTCGTTGCGTGAAAACAACCACGACACTATAGATATCTACCACGAGCTCCTTTGCGTTCGCTGTTTTGAAACGGTAGCCACTTGGGAAAAGAAACGAGAGGCACGGAATAATAATAAAGCAAAAAAACAGACAAAAGTATCGAAGAAAGAACACAAAAAGGCAAGTGCTGTTCCCAGAGTATTCAATGTGACACGACTCTTCATTCCAGGAAAAGGTGAGAGCTTACTTCGTCCACGGAGAAGATAGCTCCTTTAAATAAAGTACGTAAAGGCGCTAATAATCAATTTTTGTTTGCCACAGGTAGTGATCACAGGTTTCAGCTCTATTTATTTAAACGCACATTTCAAATAAGAACTGCTGTTTCTGAACTTGTGTCCTAATATTGGAGCCACGTAAGGAACTTAAATGGTTAGATCCTTATCCTTTGCGCTGGGTGATAGCTACTAGGAGGCCCGGATCAGCGCTCACGATGTAGCCTATTTCACTCTACGTGCAGTCAGTTGAGGGACACAGAGAAGGAGAATATTCTTGTTCCGATTCCTATTAAATTTTATTCGCATAGGAGGGATTGAGAACAGCCATTCATCGCCCTAGAGAAGTGACTTTCAATGAGCTAAATCAGTCCAGTTAAGCGCAAAAATGGAGTTAATGAATTTTCTCCTGCTATAGGCTGATTTATTAACATTTACAGATTTTATTTTAAAAATTGTTAGATATACGTTGGTGCTGTATGTTGGTCCGGGTTGTAGAGCAAGGCAAAAATCATGTACCTCATATTGATCATTACTTACATGAATAATTAGCTTAAATAAAGTAATTAACTTTGTAATTGTTATGTACATATGTATATATTGCGGAAAATAAAGCTTCGATTCTATTCTGTTCACTTTTGATTTTCTTGGGAAAGATTATGCGCGAAACGGACAGCCGTCGACAGCAAAGGTGAGCCCTGTTTTTAAATTCTCTTAATAAGCAATGTGATTAGAACGATCGTACCTCATACATACGAATTTGAAAGCTTGTTCAGCTGGTTTTTCCGCATAACCTAATTTTAATATGGCACCCCTGCCGTGATATTTCCGCCGAATCAAGATAACTTCGCCTGCGTCATCAAATGCACCAAATACGCATTTCTAGAACTCGGGCGTAAGAAGTGTGAGAGGCGCCATTTTAAAAATATGCAATACAGGAAAGGTATGCTCAATGCGCATTTACGTGCTATTTATGACGTTCGATGTTACGAGCGAAACTCTCGGTAAAAAAAAAATTGCAAACAAATCTCACCTTTGATGTTGACCACCATCTATTACGTGATATACAGTAAAACCTTATTGATACGTCCCCGGTTCATACGATTTCCCGGTTATTACGCTCAACATCGCGGACATTAAAAAAAGCCCCATAGAGTTACACTGTATTTTTTCCCGGTTAATACGTTCCCGGAAAACACGATTTCCCGGCTACTACGTTTAGAATTTCGACAAACTGCGGTCGTATAATACGTTTATTGACCAACCGCACATCTGCAAACATACAAGTGGGCCGAACGAGAGGGCACGCAACATGGTTTTTGCGGCAGTCACCTGTTGTGGCGGCTTCTCTGCAGTACCTCGATGCCACGAGGTGGCATTATTAAACGGCGCGCTAGCATTCTCGACGGCCGTTTCTGCGGTGACGCGGTATGAATAAGAGAAACGCTGAGGTTTCTTCGCGGTGCGTAAGGGAAAGGAGGCGAAGCTTCTTACGAGCTACAGCGATGCGCATATATACGAACGGGCCGGGTCTGGGAAACGTGGCTTAAAAAGCAGAAACACTGTGACAATCAGCCGCCGCGGTGGCTTTTCCACAATACCGGGAAGTAAAGGGGCGAGGCATCCGAAAAATGACGAAGAGATTTTGGTTACTTTCGTCACTGCCGTCGACGGACCGTACGCGTTACGAATTTCCTTCCGCGCTAAAGACAGCGCGAACGCGGACTGAATTCCGCGAACACTGGAATGGGATCTGTTCAGCTCTTATGCCGAGAAATGCCAATCGACATTTTTATAAAGTGGAGTTGTCAATCTTTTTACGCCATTCAACCGTTACATTTCTCAAAATCAGGCGGTTCGGTTCATACGTTTTCCCGGATAATACGTTTTTCCCGCAGTTAAAAAATAAAACGTATCAACGAGGTTTTACTGTACTAGCACCGCAAAAAAAATTGAAGGTTTACTCGTTACTTTCAGCGTTTCATTCCTATAATTACATTTCCATATGTGGTTCATAATATCCGCTTTGCGGTACAGTCTAGCTGAACAGACGGCTCCAAAGTATCTATCACGTTTTTAAAATTAAATTCTTTGAAAGCTAAGAAAGCACCCTGTAATATATCTATCGTATTTATGAAGTGCAAAAAATGAGAAAAGTCTGCTCAGTTGCGCGTGGTTACTTTTTTATTTCCGAATCTACAACCTAGAACCTAGCACCTGAGCACAGCTATCTCATCTAAACTTCTGCTACCACAAATGAAGCTAGAAGGTAGCGCCGAAGTCATTTATCGCACAGCTACTGCTTAGCGACGAGTGATTAAAATAATTTGGTCGAAGATGAGTTTCTTGCGCATTCCCACAATCAAAACATCACTTCTTATCTGTAGCATTTCATTTCAGGCATATTTTTTTCTGTTACAATAGCTACGTAGAAAATTACACAAAGTTACAACATGGTTTGAATCTGTGAGGCAATGTGCAAAATTTAATTCATGAACTTTAACATGTTAAGTATTAATGTGGCACAAGCAGCCCAACGTTTTAAAAAATATTTCTAAAAATAAGCGGAGCATTACTTACTTTGAGCAAGTGTGACCTACAACGTCAAAGAAGAGATTAGGGTTTATTTGGCTAATTGTTTCACTGTGCATGAAGAAAATTAAAGTATGCGCTACGTATTGACATTATAGAAATACTACCTTGTTATACAATGCGGAAAATATATTTCTGCTGTAAGTTGTAGTGGTTATCTCCAATTTTTGGAGGACAGAGTTATGGCGCCAGATGAAATGTAAATAAACGAAATGTTCATATTATATTCAAATTCAAATTCAAAACTTTATTTCCAACGACTCGTTGGGGGTCATCAGGCAAAAAAGCTGCCATTGGCAGCTTGAGGGTGCCTGATGCCCGTACAAGGCAGCAGCATATAGCCAACACAAAATTCTGAACACATGTTCAGTTACACTTTCACAGAAATTGACTTATCGGAACACATTCGAAACACATTAAAACACAGCACAAGAAAGTATACAGTACGAAAAACATAAAGGCAATGAAAATACATTGAATACGATTAGCTGCACAAAAACTGGGATGAGAAAAAAATTTCACGTGTCTGTTTTCTATTACATGCGCTTAAGTCAAAATTTGCAGACAGTAATTTGTTAAGCAAGCACGGCAACTTGTGCGTGAGCGACTGTAGCATATAATTTGTACGTCTGCGTGGTATCAGCCATGTCTCAGATCAATATATATCAATATATGTGTAACTTTCACTGCCTCTCTTCTGAGCATTCCCGGTGCTTTAGTGCGTGGCGCTAAGAAAGCAACTACAAACAAGAACAGTGACCAAGATGCGCATTATATCAATTTCTATCTCAGTTGTTCGCACGTTGCAACTGACTAGCTATTGCCAGTTATTTAATATGACAAGTGAACATATATTTTTTTGCTAGGCGCGAAAGTGCATAGCTTGACTGAATCAAGTGAGTTACTTTTATGCCGCTTGTATTAGTCTTTTTTAGGAGCTCCATGAGAGAAACGTAAACGTTGCACAGAAACCGTCCTATTGGATCACATTTTTTGTCTCAAACAAAAAAGATGCAGTGCTGTACGACATTTTCCAAAGTGTTAACCCCAGTCGTTAAATTAGTATCGCTTCCCGCCGCAACATTTTGTTGAGCGGCCAAGAACACTGTCTGCTCGTTGCATCAAGAACAATCGCAGTTTCTTGGGAAATAATATTCAAACTTCCAGCGTTGAATTTTGCAATATACTGTTATGAGCATACTAATGATGATGGTGTATCTTGCTGATGCGTAGCAAAATCTTGCTATAAAGATTTACCAGCATTCACACCGAGTATTTATGTTCCCGTAGAAAACCAAAGAGGGGCGCTTTAGAGAATAACTATTACGCGAATGTGAAATATTGTAAGATTCTGTTGTGAGCACATTGGTGAAGTCTGTCGATGCGTAACAAAATCTGGCTTTTAAATTTTTCCTGTGCTACCACCGAGTAATTAATACTGCTATATAAAACCAATGGGGTGCGCTTTTGACATGAAATATCTGTAAAATGCAATGCAATCCCAACGTAGGATTTGCGGATATATTGTGATGGTGAAGTCTTAAAATATGCAAACAAAATTGCGTTCATAAACAACTTCCGGTGATATCTGGGTATGTCAGTAGGTCCGCTGGAATGAAATCAATGAATAAGACGCCAGTATTGCTAACACGACTGTGTATATCAGTTTCCCAGGATCAAAAGGTATGAAAAAATTCGTTTTCCGCCACCGTACTCTAAAGTCCCAGCGGGAGAATCTAGGTACATATAGTAAAATACATAAAAATAAGTTTTTAATACAGAAAAAAAACCATGACATGTTTCTAAGGCGTTATTATCTCAGGTGACAAGATAATAGCGTACAGCAGGTTCATGCTCACTTTCAGATCACTCAGAGCACTTACATCCACGAGTGAAAAATAACTCGGCGGGAACTACACCAACAAAGAAACTATGATCCTCTGACTCAAGCATGTTTCTCGTGTTTTAAGCATAGAATAATCGTTCTTGATAGTATGCACAATTTATGGGGAGTGGGGACTCTTCTATCGCACTCATCTATATGTATGCACAGGGACGAATGCCTAAGCGACACATGCCATGGCACAACTGAAGGAAAAAAATGCTTCAATTACTGACGACCAATTTTCTGCTCTCCAGAGGTACAGCAACGCTGCCTTGTTTTGACATTTGGCCCATAAGAGTCTACAGCGCGCGAAGAATGCAGCTAACTTCAATATTTAATGCCAAGTTACTGACAAGCGGCGCCACTTTAGCAAAAGAGGGTTGAGAGCTCTTTCATGCACAGTGGGTTTTCATGGTGCCTTCGTTTATTCTTTTTTGAGCCAGTATACGAGGCACTGCGCATAATACAGTAATATGGTGTAATTCTTCATGCCGTTTGCACATACTAGCGTTTCATTGATTTCTGTACTTCACAAGACTAACCAAGCGAGAATGGATGTGAGTTAGGAGCCCACTGTAAAGACGAAAAAAAGACGGAAGGCACAAAGAACGACTGGAGAGAAGAAGCGCACACTCATGATGCTCCTTTTTATAATCATAATGGTGGGTGTATTGACAGTCATCATGTACACACAGACCAGTCGGGTTTTATGCACTATAGAGGTCATTTACAACAAAAATTCGCCATCCCCCTTAAATCGTGGCGCTAAACAATGCAAGCCTCGCAATGTAGACTCCGGCATGTTCAACATCACCGTAATGAGCCTGACACGCTCTCTGCAGGACAAAGGCTAGTCCCAAATCTCTACAACTAACCTCTGCTGTGCGAGCTGTTGCAATCCTTTCCTCGCAGCTTATGAACCCAATCTGTGCACGTAACTTTCTGCCCCCCCCCCCCCCCCCTGATACGCTTGCCTTCTCTTGGAATCCATTCCGCTACTCGCAAGGACCAAGAGTTATCTTTCTTTTGCGTAATATGTTCTCCCCACTCACATTTCTTCCCCTTGATTTTAAGTAGGATATCATTAACCCGCTTTTGTTCCCTCACCCACTCTGTCCACTTGCTGTCTCTTAACGTTCCACCCATCTCGCTCGCTGGGAGCTCATGCAAAGAACGATTTTATGAAAGGAGTTTGTTGTAGCCTACAAGATTAGGGTTGCCGAACCAAGCAAATGCGCCAGAACTGAGTCCATCTCGGGGACATTGAAAGTCCAATAAAACTTGTTGCTAGGCTAGTTGGTGACAGTTGGTTGCAGACTTTGATATCATGACTAATGAGCAAATGTCGTTGTGAGGATATGCGCGTTGAGCAAATTATGACAATTAATAGTACCATGTTAATGGGCTAGTGAAACAATAATCTTCACTTATTTTTTAGAAATTACGAAACTAGGTACTTACCGTAAGTATGACAAATTGTAGAGCTAGCTTTCGACGCATGTTGTTCTCTGTGCGCCTTGAAAAGCAGAAACAAGATTAAGATTCATGCAGCTTCACGAAGTTCCTTTTCCTGACTTTTTTTCCGTTGCTCTGCCGGCCGACGCAGTTACACTGAAACCTTGGAAAGATGGAAGTGCTTAAGTTGTGCGAGATATTACCGTACCGATCTGTACTCTCTCCGACACTGTGCCGTGTCGCCATGACAGGGATACCTCATCTTCTTGACCACGTCCCCTACGTTCGACATGCCCAGTACGAGAATGGCCTAGGTAGCGTATGACAGCAGGCCAATATTAGAAATCGACTGGCAAAGCGTGGACATAAGTAGTCCCAGAGTTGCCAATGAGTATCTGACATTGGCTGCTTATCACACTGCTTATCACATCCAATGACCCTATATGCTAGAACCTGTGGATCTTTAATTCAGTAAGAATGAGCTAGCACTTTAGAGATATTTATTTATTGTAAAACAAAATATTCAGTAATTTGCTTTCAATATCAGAATAATATGCTTGTGTCGCGTTTAATGCATTTACTGTGGGTGTGACACTGCGCATTAAACTAATGAGCAGCCATTTGGTACAATGTAAATTTAATAAAGTTCTACTTTGTTCAATTAATAAGGTGTCAGTTCTTAAGCATAAATAACATCTCATTCTTGAATGTGTGCTTCTAGTGTCTTCACGCAAGCTGTGCCTCACAAAAATCAGTGTTATTTTTCATTTTTGTTTTTGTCCTCTGACGGTCATAATTATGCTCATCATGACAACATGCATCGTTTTGCAGGCTTGCCGCATCGTGAGGTCATCGTGTAAGACGTAGAAGAGGTGTTTGTTTGAATGCAGTGCAGCAGTCCTCTTGCAAGAACAGTGAAACGATTAGTTCCTATTTGACTCATTGGTTGTGTAGAGTACAGCTTCGTTAAGCACTTTATGGACGCTTTAGCCGTGCCACAGCAGCTTTCTCAGCTGCGTTGTCCAACCTTAATCATCGGCACGCAGCAAACTTGAAAATAAAAATTTTTCCATTACCCTCCGCCATCATGCTGTTGGGATCCCCCCAGGATGGCTGGTGCTAGCGCACGCCATTCTGTATGAACTAGAAGCGTAATCCTTGCACCTCGATGCAATAAATGGGTCTCTTTCTTGAAGTCTTGGCACCGTGTTTAACGAATATTTGCTATTTACAATGGTACCGCCACAGTGCCGGTTATTGGCCATGGGGTTGCCCATGTTGCATGCGTCAATGTCCGAAAGCAGGATAATAATTTTTGAAAGCTGGATTTTGATGTTCGAAATTTGGATGCACAGTGTCCGAAATCTGGATGCCTGTGTTCGAAAGGTGGATGTCAGTGTTCGAAAGCTGGAAAGCCAGCCCGAGGCCTTTACTGGCTCATGTCGCAGAACTAATGCCAGGCCTGCGTTGGCCCCTCGATCGGCCGAACGTTTGCCCATAACTGGCCTGAATGTCCCGCCGATCTCTTAGAATGGTAGCGCTCTCCATAAATGCCAGTGTAGAACCGACGTTCATGGTAATTTTTTTCAATTCTGGCTTGGCGTTCGTTCATTGCTGTTCTGCTGCCTGGGGATATTTTTATTTGGATCAGAGAAGCCTACGATGGCAATGTGCAAGACGCTCCCGGGAAGCCACTTATATGGTTCAGTGCTACGCGACTGACGGAGGCTGCCCTGCGCGGCAGAGGAGTCGGAAAAATGGGTTATACGTAAGCGATGCTAAGAGAGAAGTACACCAATAAAAGAAAGGATGATGAGAAGCAGCCGCTTGTGCAATGAAAAGGATCCAGCGTATTATAAAAGGTGCGATAGTGTATTTTTTACGAATAAAGCAAGGCCGACAAAATTTAAGGACTCTGTTTTTTTTTGGTTGAAGCCAACGTATTGTGCCGAAATGAATAAAACTTTGCCATAAGATTTTCTTTGGTCCCTAATGCGTGAAGCCTTAGATTTTACCCTAAAGGAAAAATTTTCAGAGGTAGGGCAATATACGTAACGCAGAGCACCAAGGGTTTCTTGGCCAATTATAAATCGCGAGCTTTAACGTCCTGAAGCAACGCGTAGGCTACTATAGACGCCGCAGGGAGGGGCTTCAATTTGATTTAAACAACCCGAACATCTTTGTTTTTTGGCTGCATCGAAATACGCCGCAATGACCACGATCGTGTCGGAGGCATTGGCATCAGCAGCCAAACTACCAAAGCCAGTTAGCCACCGTGCCTTGGTTCAATCGAATGGATTCCCACAGAAGACAAACATTAGACGAGAGCGGAGATAATGGATGTGTTGATAAGATTAAGAACTGCGGAGGTAAGTTGGGGACAGCTTGCGCAACATAGGGTTAAATGATAGTCAAGCTCAACGGCCTTTCTCCCGTAGTCTAAGTATTTAAGCTGATGACAACGATTACTGCGTAAAATAAAAAAAAATGTGTGCACTCAGGGAGAGACTTCACATTTGCCATTGGTGGTTGGGATCGGTGCCATGTCAATCACCTTTTGCCATCAGTGAAAACCTTGTTGCTCAGCGCTTTTGACAAGATAGTAGGCTGGACTTGTTTCAACTAAAGCGATAGTTTCTAGAGCTTCCGTGGTGTCGGTGAGGTCCCTCAACAAGATTTACTTTGTTGCCTTTCCAGTCTTCTTCTACAGAACGCTAGCCAGGTCAACTGTTTTCGTTGTTCACACAAGCCACAAACAAAACCATTTTTTTATTCATGTTCTTTTCCACCATCTTCTGCGGCTTCGTCCATTGTCATTTATTTTATGGTTTTCTTCTTTCATCAGCTATTTTTTAGTGACATAAAAATTATTATTCAACTTATTGTACCTTTCTCTTTAGTAGTCTAAGTAGTCAGATGTCTGTATAAAACCGCTGGTTTGGCACCTGCCTCTGTCAAGCGTCTATATTAATATGCACTATTTTATTCACGACTCACATACTGCATCCTTATTTAGCGTAGAACACTGAAAAACATCAACCGGCACATTGACGCACAAAAATGTCTGCTATGAGCAATTGAAGGATCCTATGGACACGCACAATATCTGCGTACTGCACCGCTATTAGAAAAGCACGGTATGCCTAAAGCCCATCAGAGTTACAACTTTCGTTTCTTACAGTACATCCATCAGCAGAATTGCATGTAGAAATTCCTGACAACAACCAGCACGATATGACCTTCGAATCCACAGAAAGTCTTTTCTAAAGTTCAAACAAACTATGCCAAACAAACACTAATTTTCAATGTTCCCTGTGTTCTCAATAGGTTCAATCGGGAGGTTGACTTTTCTGTCAGCAATGTTGGGTTTAAACGAAACATTAAACAATACCTCATGGCCAATATACTGCTGATTTTTGTTCACTCTAAAACTTCCTACGGATGACTTCGTTTGTGAGTGACAGTTGGGCACCGATCGGCCACGTCGGCAGCTTATTATTGCATGCACGCAATTTATCTTGCTTGTATGTATAATTGTGATTATATTGGTCATTTGACTCTCGCTGTACAGTCTGTGTTCCGGCAGCTCTTGCATGTGTACAGCATTTCTACACATGTATGTACTAATTGAGCTGTGATTGTATGTTTTGCTACTATCATTTCATTGGTCTTGTCTGTCACACTGTGAGAATGCAGAGGCCTCGCAAGGTTTTTCAGCCTTTTGTCTCGGCTGCCTCTTTCTGTAGAAAAAAATAAATTAAGAAAAAACGAAGCAACAGATTTTGCAACTTATTTCGTTCTGATTTTGGAAAAGCCTGTTTAATACTCAGTTCACTTATCCACTCAGTTCATGCGCATTCTTATCGGTGCCATTGAGCATGTCTAAATGAAAATTCTCCTTTTGTTTTGCACACTTTGCCATTCACACGTTTTACACGGAAGTGAACTTCCGTGCGAAGTCAAGTTAAGAGCCCCAACACCAATATCTGTCTCGGACAAAATGTGACCCTCAATGTAGTTGGTATCTACCATGCGCTAGCTCAAAAAACATGCGCGGCGAGAGTCGGAACTGATGAAGCATTTGAGATGCTGCAACGCATTCAAATTGAAGGAGTGGTCGTCATATAATCTTGCCATACAGTGTTCCAAATTTCGGCTTGATTTGTGAAGCAACTGTACGACGGCGCGCAACAGAGAGCGACTGGCAAAATTTGAAAAGAAATTTAGGCTGCCAGCCGATCGTGTTGGCTGCTTATCGCACCAAGTTCAAGAGAACAAAGCAGACTCTTCCCTACGAGCGCCCCTCAGAGAGCGAAAATGAAGCGCCGTACTCGGATCGGTAGATGACCCTGGTGACTCAGCAAATTCATATCAGCGAGTGGGTGCTTGTCCTGGGCACTTGTGTTGCCTGTAGTACACTTGTGAATTATATGGTTTGTTTTCTAACAGTTTGTGCGTCATAAGCGCATAAAATAAGAGCATAACAGCACTAGATAACAGCAGTTAAATATGATATCAAATCAAGTGAATTTAAATGGAAGTAGAGGACAGTAGCAACTTACTTTGAACGATTTACTGCAGCCGTGGCGGTAGTACTGCCGAGCTGTTGCAGAAAACAAGAGTTTTATACGCTGTGCAGCGCACACTTCATAAGAAGAAAAAGTTCTAGGAATTGTCGAAATGCTTCTGCAGCTGTGAACGCACCTTCTGTTCACGTGCTGAATTAAACAGTATTTGTTTGTTCCTTTTCTAGTGCAGAAGCACGCGGCTGAAATATTGTTTGGAATGAGGCAAATGATGAGGCCAATATGTTGATTTCTCAGTACTGAAGCATTTATCTCGTCATACCGTAAGCAAAAATGACTCGTCATGACATTTTTATTATGTAGTAAAACATCTGTCATACCCCTTTTATGCCGTTTTACAGAATGTGCATATTATACCCTTACACGCATTTTCTCGCTCTTCAAGTTTATCCCTCCTCTTTCTTTTCCAGGGGGCACACTAAGGCGCTTCCAGGCACGCATCCACACGCGCAGCAACACCGATTCCCCTAAGCGACGCAGTCGTACAAGTGTTGTTTGCTCAACCGGTTGTGTAAAATCCGGTCTGTGGAGATGTAGCCAAAAGCTGCCAAAATAAGGCCGCTAGACGAATTTTTACTTTGCCACTTTTATGACTGCAAGCTGAGATGCTTCCAACACAGAGTAAAGTTACCTACAATTTTTCCTTCATCCTGAAATAGAGCCGATGAACTAGCAGCAAGGCAGGACATTACATTGAACACATTTTCCATGAGGAAATGCTAGTGAGACTCTACTCAGCTGACAGCGACAGAGAAATGAAGGGCTCATAAGAACATCCATACTAAGGAATTAAACAGCCAATGAAAACAGAAAGCAGAGAGGAATGTGTTATTTAATTTTGCTTATTTGTTTATTTGGAATTGTCCGAGTCTCCGGTTGAGACCATAGCAGGTTGACATTCCGTCTATCAGAGCAAGTGAAGATATTTCTAAAAGCAGCTCTTCAAAATGCAGCACGAACCTATTCAATTCAAGAAGCACCGAAAACTGAAAAGGATATAACAGATTTACCCAGGTAACATTTAGAAAGACAACGAGAAATTCAAAAAAGTAAACATGGTTACAACACACCATCTACCCCAAGATATAGACATAATGAAAAAAGTGGACGACATTACTAGTGTTCAGAACCCAGCGTCTAGTTCGAAACAAAAAAAAAGCGGAAATGAATTATAGTTAGTGAAGGATGCGTTCCGGTGGTTCTATTCTCCTGTTACTAGCGGGAAGGAAGTTACAGAGGGAATTCGTGTTTGAAGGTGCCACTGTGAAATGGATATTGTGTTAGCCTAAACGCATGCTAGCTCCTTAGCGGTCGTTTATGTGACAGTGGAAAGTAGTTTGATGGATCGACATTTAAGGCATTATTAAGAAGCTCATCGATGAAATTAAGTCGCGCGCACTTTGATGTTGTTGATAGGGTTTCGAGCCCGGAGACTACCGCTACTTCTTTTCGTGAGTCTATTTAAATCTGTTGTGATAAACCTCAGTGCATTAAGTTTTATTGTTTCAAGTCGTTAAATATTATTTGCAGCGCAGGAAACCAAAATGTGTTAACATAATCTAATACAGGTGTACGAAACGTTTCAGAAACTAAAAGTTTCGTTTCTGCTGGCCCAAAGCGAGGACACAACTGAAGAAAAAAAAAACAGTTTCTGTTATGAAGTTGAATTGTCTTCGTCGATGTGTCTGTCCGATCTAAAATCTTTATTTAATACAATGCCCAGGTAATTATATTTGTTGACGAAAGCCAGTGCAATACCACTGATCCTGTGCACAAAATTCGATGGTTTATTTCTTGGTTACTGAAATTGCTTCATACTTCTCTGTGTTAATTGACATCTGGCAGTTATTACTCCAAATGTTTTTGCATTCATCTGTTCGGTATGACGTGATCTCTACGGCTTCTGATTTACATGTGAATTATGCAATCGTCAGCAAAGAGTTTGATGTTGGAAGCAATTTTTTGGTATTTTGATTAATAAAGACGAGAAACAACAAGGGCCGAATGACAGAACCTTGATAAAGCGCGGATTTGACTGGTACCGTCTTTTATTGAATGTGATTAGACAAAGCATATTAGGGACATTGCCTTAAGGAATCTTCCATCCAAGCCAATAGTTTCCAAACACCGATGAAACCGCGTTGGTTTCCGATTAGTTTTGAATGGCTTACGCAGTCGAAGGTTTTAGTGGTCTAGAAAATGATGCCAGTTTCAATACTGCCGAATGACAAATGGCACTGACATATAAACTAACATATGATGTCAATTCAAATAATTTTTTATTTGTGGTGTTGGTCCATGGCTTATTAGTACTAATATTTTCTCATTTTAAATATAATGCATTATAAAGTAGAAAAATACAAGAGAATCTAAACCCACGACCTCCGCATATCGCGTAGTGAGATCTATCACCTTTGGTGCGCCGCCCTCTATGAAACCTTATATTTTCGAATAGAGTTATTTACAGGAATGTACAGCCTAACCTTGAGATTGCTGACTAGCGGCACCGCTAAATAATATTGATGGACACGCAACGCCCAATAATGACGCAACTGGCAAGTTGAACGCCATCGAACGGTGAGGGCTGCAGCTGTGTGAGAATCTTGTCATCTTAAAGGCTGCCTATGAAACCAAGACTACTATACCGAGGCGCTCCTTTAGCTTTTCGCCAGGCAAGGGTGCGGAAACAAGAGGCTCGGCGTGAGATACGCTTGAAATAAATCAATAGTCACTGAAGCCAACGAAATCATAGGAGAATTTTTTGTTTATATGTGGCAATATGGAGTGGTAAATTAGTCGTGACAATATTTTTTTGCATGAAAGATAATTGATTACACAGTCAAAGAAAAAACAACCACTCTATTGTATTCTTAAACTTTCACTTGCAAGAGCGTCTTAAGCCAAGCACAGCGTTAACACGAAGCCCGGACGTTTCCTCCTATGTAAACAGGCTATTTGTTTCTAGCGCGTATGGAATGAACTTTTCCTCAGAGAGACTTTCATTAAGACCATTTAACTTGACGGCACGCACCAAGTCGGCTGGTGGGAAATGGAGTGGCGCCCCCCTCGCCACTTCTAGCAGGGAGTAGTTAGAAGCCGGAAAATGGCTTCCACAGTAAGAACGGAGAGGAAGGCTACCATGTGTGGAGGAGGTTCTGACGCTGGCGGGGGAATGCCCAGCGTCATGGCGGTTACCCTGTAAAGAGCTCTGTGGATTACTTAAGTGGAAGACAAATTGTTTACCAGCCAATTACAATCAGGTTTCGCTGATTAATGTGCTAATCCGAATAACATAGCTCTTCAAGCAAGTAGAACACCTGCGGCTAATGCAAGTCACCACATTGCGTTAAATTAGCGTCCCGCAATTTTTGTAGTAAGTTCTATTTATTTGAACTTGTTACAATTGCCATGGTTTTTTTACCTTTTCCTGTACAGCTGATGTGCCGTTTCATAGTGTAAAAAAAGAATCAACTAGATAAATGGCCTAAAGATGGAAGAAGCTTTCGTAGAAATGTAATGGGGCCTACAGTGCTTGTCAGCTCCTCGAAAACCTCAGCGCTACGCGTAATGAGAGATGCGCTAATTACTGCTGTTACCTACTGAAAAACATGAGTATTTCTCAAGCGAAGTTAAACTATCTTCTGCACGAAAAACCATGACCAACTGACAGTTTTACGTTAAGGTCGCCGTCTTATTGCCTGCTTGGTAAGGACTCAATATTGCCGCCGGCAAAGTTTGACGTACGCAGGGAGATTTGCCCAGACGTGCTGGGACACGACGGGTAGTAGAGAGCTGGAGAGAGAAAGCAATCTATAAGGTACCGGTGCAACACATCGGGTTGTTTTGCGGTACGAGCGGGAGCGCAATGAAGAAAACGAACGAAAGCACGAGAAAAAACGGTCGCTGGAACGGCGCGAGTAGCAAGTCACGAGAGCAGAACGGAGAGGGTTGGAAATAATGGGCTGCGCTGGAGCCGGGTGACGGAATTCGAGAAGCTGTCTCCGCCCGGTTTAGCAGAACCAGGGGCCTATCGTCGCCCTCCTGGCTCCCGCTGCCTCGGACCATGGGCGCCACTGGGCACTACTAGCTGCTGCCACTCGGTCATCCTGCCGGCGCTGCAGGCTCTTCGTGCTTCCTGTCCAGTTTTCAGTGCGTGCTGCCGCTGGTCGAGGTGTCCTCTCCGTCGTACCCAGCGTCTCCTCCCTGGCGTAACAAGCCGATCCCGCCTTCCAAGGATTTTCCAAGCCTTTGTCACCAACTCTGGTCCCGGCTTAGAGTCTTGAACATCTGCTTCATGCCGGCCCCACTTCTCGAGGCTCCCTGGCACGGAAACGGTGCAACCCTGACCGCGCCGGTGACACCCATTTTGGGCGCTGTCGGTCCTCTGGCGAGCCAGCCTCGGCGTGAGATTGGAAGCACACCACGCCGACCTCCCGCCACGCCACCTCATCCGCTTCGTCACGACCCCAAACCGAACACTTGAGAGGACTCTTTTTTTTTCTCTTCAGAGCTTTCTCCCTCAGATTTCCGACTTTGCGCCCTAATCAATTTCACCTTCGCTAATATACAGCGTCCTTATATTTTTTCATGCGGCCTTGTCTTTACGTACCGTCCCACCGAAGGTGGCACCTGGTGGTGTGCGAACCAGTCCCCTGCAATCTTCTCTAACATATCTGGCGTCCGCGACGACAGGATGAGGCCGATTGCCGCTTTTCCTAAGATAACTTTTTCTGTTGTGTACAACAAGCGCTGCAGAACTGGTTGTTGTGGGGGGACGCATGGGTCTCCAGGTTACAGAGCTGTGCGCTTGGGCGGGCGAAGAGCTTCGGAAAGTGCAGGCGATATAGTTTCCAATGGGAGACCATAGAACAACGTTTGAAGTTAGGGGTCCTGAATTTGTAGCTCCGAGTGAGGATTATGGAGGTTGGTGAGGTTCGTGCAGATGCGCTGCCTCGTGTCCCCAGGGCCAAACCCACGTTTTCTAACAGTCCGCTTCGTATAAATCTCATTTTGAACTGTGACTTGGACGGTTGCCTGATGAAATTTGAACATGTGCCCACTGGTCAGGGATGGCCAAAATAGAAGAGGCCACGACACCAAGACTGTGCCCGCCAGGGGAGGGTTTTCGGGTTTCCAGAATAATATCGCCCGAGCACTCGAATGATTGGGAGAAGGCCAGAGTGGCGCTTCTGCAACGGTTACCCTTCATAACAAGTGGATGCCGAAAGAAATTTCGCCCAGTAAGACCCACGATAGACAGACCAGTAGGCTGTACGCTACCCGAACCTTCAGTTGATGACCTATCAGTTGCAATGAGTGGTCAAGGCAAAACGTTCAAGGTGATGCGCGAGATGGTAACTTGTGAAGAGTTTTTTAGCAGTTGCCACAGACGGTTAACCGCCCGTCATTTGCGAGCGCGATTGCACAATTATCGACGAGATCGTGATGAATTCGGATCATTTTCTAGAGGCCCAGAGTCAAAGAAACTGATTAAGCTTTAATTATTATGCGGGTCTGAATGTCCCGAAAGCAAAGGAGAGCAGCTCTTACTCCAAGCTTAAGGTTCAACGATTTCTCTGCGATAAAGTTGGACACAAAGCAGCGGACTGCCGCACACGGCCAAAAGAGCTGTATTACACGTTCTGCAGGAAGACAGGGCACGACGTAGTTTTGTCAGCTCAAGTGCTCCGGCGACCGCAAGATGTCAGCTTGCTGCGTGCATCTTTGGTGTTTTTAAGATGTAGCACGCCAAGAACCTGCTATGAAGCATACAGGGGATCGACCGACCATCGTAAGAGCTGGCATGCACGTACAGCAAAGAGACCTCTTTTGGACATCCGCAACACTGTTTCGAGACACCGATACCGGCGGGATCGTTGCTTGCCGCGACTTATTACCCTACGCCACCCTTAATCAGAATAGGGATAGTCTTCTTCTCGCCGATTTCGACCGCACTGAGGTCCCAGAAGCGGAGGTGGTGATTCATCGCCTTATTTCTCGGGCAATATCATCGCTCGATGCCTGACGGCTCTACTATAGGACGTCATAGTGGCAGTGTACCAGATGCCCAAGACCTATTCCGCCGCCGACTGGCTGGTGCGCTCGAGGCATCTGGCTCACCATACAGGGACGAGTGACCGATAGCCCATCCATGTTGGTCACGTCAAACGATTCGACGAAGCAGGGGGCACCTCTGAGGAGACATTGAAGCAAAGCAGAAAAAGGCATTCAAAGCAAAGAGGAGGACACGTACAGCGCTGGTTTTGTGTGGGAGAAAAGTTTGCAAGACATATCCGAGCAAGGGGAAGAGCGCCTATAACTTTCACTTTGAAGAAGGTGTTCGGTTCCGAACGTTTCAGTTATGTACTGGTAAAAAAACTACTACAGGCAGAGGTACTGAAGAGCCTGCGCGGCGAAGTTCTCAAGATTGCGCATGACAAGAAACTCTCCGGCCCTCATCGCAAGCTCAAGACCACGGAGAGAGTTGTCGGCAATTTCTATTGGCCAGGAGTGCGGGCCGGCATCAAGCTAATCATGAAGTTTTGCGATTAGTGCCAGCGATATTTACCAAATGTAACGAAGGGAAGAAAGTACCTGATTGAATAATCCTTCCTGAATGCCACCTCGAAATGACCAGCAAGGATCTGATCATTATTCCGCAAGACCCATTTCTGTTTGCGATTAAAAAAAGGATTGGAAGAAAAACGGAAAGGAAGTCAGAGACATGTTGGTGCTAGGAGTCATTCAACTCTCGCATTCCCCGTCAAACATGTTGCGGTCCTCGTTAACAAAGATCCACCAATTTTCTTGGCCGGGTGTGTACTTTTGAGGAACAAGAACGTTTAAATATTGTACTGTGCAACGTGGATATTTATGTTAATTGACATGTCCTGCGCTTTCTTTCGTCTACTGTGTCTCCTCTGCGTATGTGGTGCGAATCATGGCCCTGTGTGTAGCAGCGGCCTGGTGCGTGCGGTACATGTCTGATGGTGTGGTGCGGGATGTGTGGGGAGGTGGCATGAGAACATCGATGTCCTGCGACTCGTCGTCCGCTCTTCATGCCTTGTCACGTTAACAGTGCGCCGCTGTCTTACTGAAGATTTTTCCCATCTAAAAAAATTTTCATAAGGGGCTTCGGAAGGTACCGGTGCCATACAGCGAGCTGTCTTGGCGGTACGACCGGGAGCACAACGAAGAAACATTAGAGGTGACACCTATGCTACGCATTAAGGTTATGACTTGATAGCGTAAGGGTAAATTCTCATATATGCTGGAGGTTATTCTCTACTTTACGTTCACAGATCCCTCGGCGCTATCATATTCTTCCTGGCGCAATAGTGCAGTGGTTAAGCGATGCGCCACTGCGCTGTGGTTGCAGGTGCTTCCAGCGGTGGGTCTCCGGCACCCAGGTTTCTCTTCCCAAGTGACCAATCAATATGACCAACCAATATTTGCCACCTGCCTCTGTGTGCAATTTGCTAACTCTACAGTGGGCACGTTAAGATGACGCCGCATGATCATATGACCTCGGTAGCTCACCTGCCTCCTAGGTTGCTCTCTCGGCAACTCCGGCCAATGTCATGCTAGAGAATTTTCGCTCACAATGCCGACAGCGCCGACGCCGAATTTTCTGGGTAAAGGCCCATAAGGCTGTAGCGTTAAATAGGGCGACAGCACGGAAATAACTTGGCTCGAACACCGCGACGAACAAAGCACAAGAGAACGGACAAGGTCGAAGACCACCTGCTGCTGTGGACTTCGGTGGCGAGATTGAGGAAGCTGTCTCCATTATGTTTAGTGGAACCAGGGGCTGCCTTCGCCGTCCTGCCTCCCACTGCCATGCACGATGAGCGGCGACCTGGGTACTGCCAACTGCTTCCCTTTCAGAAATACTGTAGGCGCTGCAGGCGCTTCATGCTTGCCGTCCCGTTTTCAGCGCCTGCTTCCACTGGTCCCGATGAATCATCCGTCGTAGCTGGGTTACCGGATCTGGACGGCCATCTTCTCCCTGACGCAACCAGCCGGTCCCACCGTGCAAGCAGTTTCCAAGCTTTCCTGGCCTACGCTGCTTCCGGCTTGGATTGCAGGCGACCAGCTTCGGGTCGACCTCGGTTCTGCGTTCTTCCTCACCCGGACACGGGGGCTTGCCCTGACGACGTCGGTGACACACGCCCTGGACGCCATCTGCCCTCTGCTCAAAGAGCCTTCGTGTGATCTCGGACCTCACCGCGCCCTCGCCCTTCAACTTCAGCTGTTACACCAAGGCCCAAGGACAAAATAATTGTGTGTACACGTTTCTATTTCACCTCATAAATTTTTTCCTGCGCTCTCCGCGTGGGCCCTGTATTTTACCCCTCTTTGAAACAGGCTTTTCTTTTGTTTTGTTTTATGTTGCCTCGTTTTCACATACCGCCCACCGGAGGTAGCATTCGGTGGTGTACAAACCATTTCCCTGCAGTATTCTCTTACAGAGACAGAACCTGTAGTCCCTAGCATGCCCAAGATTTGAAAAGAGACAGATAATACATTTTGGCCGAAGGGCGTCGCCACTACATGGTGTTAGTAATGTGGTAATGCCATCCCACCCCCTGCCTTCCAAATGAAGGGCACCGACTCAGTGCGGCAGTGTTGGAGTCCGAGCAATGAGAAGCAGAACGAGAGGGGATGAATAAAGTGTGTTGCGTGTGCTGTGCACACGCGTGAAGGTCTAGCTCTCGTGGTATGGCTTCATCCTGACAAAAACAACTTCGGAGGTAGGTAATCTAGAGGGGTAAACTGTGCCTTATGGTGGAATTTCGTTATTGGCTTCGCTGGATTAGCACATTTAATTGGCCAAAGTATCAGTGAAGAAGCTTTTCAGAGCGCCCCTGTATACGCATTGAGCATTACACCGAGACTAGTTCGCCAACTCGTTAACTCACATCTCTGTGGCTGAGGTTATAGCGGCGACCGTCCTGTGCTTGCTGGCGCCGTATTCGCTGTCGCACAAGTTGGCAGACGACCTCAGCCTGACTAAAAAATTGTCGGCAACCGCTATAAAACAATTAGCACGATCTGGAAGCAGCACTGCGTTCAGGATGGTCATGTCCAACATTCTCGGAGAAAAGTTTTGAAGCGAAAACTTCACAACGCCAGGTTTCTAATGCGTAGCGTCAGTGTGCCCCCTGAACAACTTTGATCGCACAATCCCAACAGATAGCTGTGATAGGAGCAGCCACTTACCAGTGCAGTGACGAATCCTTTAACCGCTGTTCCACTGCGCTGGTAGTGGCATGAGCAATCGCCGCCATTAATGAATGTTAAGTAGAGAACGCGCAATTTGGCATTTCCGGATATTAAACCAATATATACATCACGTATGCCCTTCAGGCGGAGCTTACGTACCTCCTGGAATTGAATAATGATCCCCTGCTTTCGCACGTCTTCTCGGAGTAACTAAGTTTTGAAAATGAAAAACTTGTAAGACGCTGTAATGGAAATGCTCAAGTTAATGATTCTTTCTTATGATCTGCAGCAAAATACCTCTTTTAAACTCTTTACAGTGATCTGGTCGAACAGTTAAGGCTGCATATAAAGGCGATGAACAACGCTTTTGACGATAGCAAAAAAGTTAAGAAAAAAAATGTACAAAACTGCCGTTGGTTGATCTCCTGATGTATTGACAGTTGTAGTGAATTCTTGAATTTTTTGAAAAAATTGCGTTCATAAACGGTTTCCCGCTGAAAAATGTTCTTGTCCAGAATTATTGGGTATGTGCTTCCCGACCGTGCACTAATAAAAACGGAGAGAAGCCTGTCGTTTCTTCCATCTTTGTGCGTATGGGAATGTGACGTTTAGATTATTGGGGTTGAACGTCCCAAATTGACTCATGCTATAACAGATGGCGTATTGAAAGGCTCCGCAAATTTACACCACCTGGGTTTCTTTAACCTCCACCGACATCGCACAGTACACCGGCCTCTAGAATATCGCCTGCATCGAAATTCTACCACCGAGGCAGGGATCGAACCCGCGTCTTTCGTGTCAGCGGCCGAGCGCGATAAACACTGAGCCGCCACTGGGGCTAGGACAGGTTTGATTTGAGAGTCACGGGAGAGGCCTTTGCCCTACAGTGGGCGCAATTGGACTGATGATGATGACAAGTTTTCGGTATATCTGAATATACCTATGCTGCGTCCTTAGTGGTACTTGAAATTTCAAGTTGGGCTGTTTCCCCCTGCGCGATCTGAGGATCCAGAACGCCGAGATGCCATCTTTCACTACAGTTCTGCCCAACTGTGAAACTTCCCTGATGACATACCCTGACTATGGCATTGCATCGAATCCCAGCACCTTAAGTAACTCTAGTAGTCAAAAAGCGTCTCAACTAATATTAACCCTCACAGCCGTAAAAAAAACGCTAGAAGAGCAACATCTGCCTGGGAGGGCTTCTCCCCCTCGCCTATCACCGCACTGCATTGGTTAGAATGCTTCCGGGCCGAGTGTGAGTGTAATCGGTTCGTCTTCTTGTTCCCTCTTGGTTAACGCACCCAGGAGCTATTGACGTGCGGATGCAAAATGGCGTGGCTGCTGGCAGCGCTACCAACGGCAAGATCTTCCCTCTACCGCTCTTTCATGCCACCTGATTCCTTGGCTTTTCCTACCCAAGGTGTTTTGTGCGTGATCTCTTTTAAAGAGCATAACGCAATGTGACCTGCCTCCTTGCAGCATAAGAATAGTATGGCTTGTCCCTTAGCGAGATTTCTTCGCTCTCACCCTCTCACAAACTACAAACCGCTCTTTGCTTAGCTCTTACCTCAAGCCTCTCCAGTTTTAAAAGCTGTTCGTCGACGCTTTGGATTTCAAACTCCTGCTTTCAACATCTCAGCCTGAGCTTCTCCAGAAGTTTAAATTCGCCTCACATTAATTTTGCTCGATAGAGCGATGTCTATCCTTAGCTGCTGTTCTTCCCTCAATAAGCTCCCTGTTTCCAATGAGCTCCTTCCTCCTCGTCAACTCTTCTAAATAGTATCGCCTGTACAATGTGCGGATTGCGAACCGCACCGCCTAGTTACACTCCCACTTCCTTACTATATCCACGTCTGGTTTCTCCAAAGAATTCAGGTATATGAACTCAGACACTCGACTGATATCTCACTTTTTACAATCCATGCAATAGTTAGCGTTTACAACGCTGTTTAAGAAAGGATGTCAGGAATAACTGTAAATTTAAAAATTCGCAAATTTCAGGAAAGAAAGGCCGCGCACACTCACATAGCTGCAATCACGGGGTCCTTAGGCGTGGCAAGCGGTTGTAGCTACCAGACGCTGCCAAACGCTGCGAAGAGGCGACATTTATCTCATCGCTGCAAATGCCGTTGTTCTGGCTATAGTACCCAATTGTTAACTCTCAAGGGAAAGTACTGGCAAACAGTGAGGTTAATGAATATAAACAAGAGGAATGTATTCAAACTATTTACGTGTTTCAGTGCTGCAAAGTACACTACAGAGAAAGTGACGACGAAGCGGGGAGTACAACGGACAACGTGTCGGAAGTTCTTCAATACCGTCTCCTCAATTTTCTGCCTTTGCCTTTCAATGAGCGGGTCTTTTTTTTTGGGCACTGCCTTCTAGTGGTGTCACTGAACTCGATTGTTTGAAATACCAGTCGATGGCGCATTTTGTTCCCTTTTGTATTTACTTGTTTATATTGACCACTACGCGCTCATTGTGGTAACGAAAAATGCCCCGCGTGGGTATGTTCCGTCTAGGCCGGATTCTCGCCGAGATGCGAAAGCTGGCTGCCAAGGGCGGGTTCACGGAACGCCACCACGGACGGTATTGTTCCTGTGGCGCAGGAATCGTCTGACTCAACCGCAACTGCATGTAGGATTAGGAGTGGTCGGGCTCGCAAAGAGGCGAGCGTAAAACGTCACCTTCCACCCACACATGCGCCCGGGCCGGTGTGCGTCGCGGTGTGCGGTGTTCGTCACTCGCATGGTTTTTGTATTAAGGCGCTTCTTGCGGTTCCTTTGTTGTACCCTGCGGGGTCACAAACATCGCCGGCGCTGATCAGGAGGGTGGAGGAGTGGAGGAGTGAGGGGTTTCTTCGTAGATGGCGGTCCATCGGGCCTTGCCAGGTGTCGGTTAATTGAGCTCTTTGGGAGCGAAGGCGCACGTCAAGTGCTATAAGTGGGGTGATAATACCGTGAACTTATCTTGCCGTGGATTTGTCGTGGGAAGCCGATTTCACGGCATTCGAGCCCACCGGGCCTATGAACCAGTGAACTTTTTCTCTGGTGGTATGTAGAAAATGAGGTGTGTTAGAAATATCCCACAAGCCTGCAGGATATGGAAGACAGATTTGTCATTGCATTTACCAGTGATACATACGAGGTAGTTTGGGCCTCTGTGGATGCAGTAAAAAATTGTGCATAAATATGCATCGGTACGCAACTCCCTCTTTTTGAGCATCTGCTGTGAGCCTCTCGTTGTACCGCCAGAAATACGGTAGTTTAGCGACTGAGACCATTGTTCTTGGATTGTGTGCATTATGAAAAACAGGTGCTTAAAATGCAAAATAGATATCAAACGCTTTAAAGGGCTCTGATTTTCGCGCAGCTCATTTTCCCAATCAGTTGGCTTCGGCCCACACGATTTGTTGGCACGAGTCGATAGTAGAAAGGCCACTGTCGCCGTACGGCTGGCCTGCCTTCCAGTCGCGCAAGCCGAAGCCACCTTTCGGGAAATAAAACCAGGCGGAAATCCAATCTAGAATAAGCGTCACAAAAGCGTAACTTGCGACAGCTAACGGCGTGGTTAGTTTGGTGTATACCATACAGTTTTTTTATATTCACATCATCGTCATCATCAGCCCGACTCCACCCTCCTCAGTGCAAATGCCTCTCCCATGTGTCTCCAACTAACCCTCTCCTTTGCCACCTTCGCCCGCCCTATGCTCGCAAACTTCATAATCTCATCCGCTCACCTAACCTTCTACCGCACCCTTCTACGTTTGCCTTCTCTTGGAATCCATTCCGGTACCCTTAAGGACCCGCGGTTACCTTGCCTTCGCCTTACATGCCCTGCCCAAGCCCAAGACAAACAAGGTGGCGCTGGAATTTATCGAGCATGTAGAGGCGCAGGAATGCGGGACAGTGAGGTTTCGGGTTTGGATTGACAATTGTTGGTAATAAAGGGTCGGTGCAGCCCTAACAATACGACTTCTCTCGCGGAAATCTTTGAAGGCATGCTGTGAAAGTTTCCATTTCAGCCTAAATCTTCCGTTATGATTGTTGCAAGAAATAAAATCGCAATGTTAAAATAAGTTGATTTGTGCACGCAGGAGGGTATCGCGGAGCAGCTGCCGATGAAAAGCAGAATCTACGTTTTTGTCCCAACTCTCGATAAGTCCAATAATAAACCTCGTCTTCGCGGCATTCCCGCGGTGGCAAAGTGCTCAATAAGAAACTAGGTTATATAGTAGCGGCAGTTAACCTATCTAGGTAATATAAATAATCTTATGGTGTCAAATCTACGGTTCGAAATTCAGATCACTCTTGGTAATTAGCACATTGTCAACTTTACATAAAGAAGCAAAATGTTTCCCGTGTTAGCCCTTGGAAAGGCTTTATACCATCCGTGGCGGCAAGGGTCGAGATCGTGAAAAGACGTTTTTAAAAAAAAAACCTTTTTTTACTAATTACTTAACATTTGCTTTCGATAAAGACCTTATGGCGAGCTCGTCTAAATGTTTGTCTGCTATGATCGTCTGCGCTATTGTTGTCGACAAGGCTCAAAGCCCCCCCAATCTTCGCATTTCTCAGCTGTTTTTGCTTATACCTCTTCGTGTCCTAGACTGAGTGCGTGGCCGCTCGTGATTACGGAGAGCGGCAATTCTGGTTTGGTCTGTCGAAACCGCTCCACTGTTACACACACAGCCAGCGCCGTATAAATACGGTCGGATGAACTCCGGACTGTAGCAACAGAGCCAATACCTTACAAGAGGTCAGTACAAGTGTGCCTTTAAAAAATATCTGCTCACAAGTGGGCAGTGTTTAAATAGGCACTCATCAGACTGTGAACGTGTGCAGCTTCCGGAGCGCGCTAGAGCCTTCTAACACAGTTCAAGTATTCCCACATAACAATTTGAACTAACTGAATGCGCTGTTGGAGCTTCTGAAGGACACGGACGCTTCGTCAAGCTTTCTACAGGCTTTGTGGCTGCTCTGCTAACATCTCTGTGACGTTTAATAAAGGTTGATTGGTGACTTGCCTTGGAACGAACACCTGTGTTGCTTCTCGGGGTTATACAATGTTCTTTTTTCTATTTCTGCAGTTCGAAGTTTTTATTGCCATTTATTACAGCCTGCTCCGTTCACTGATGTCCACTTTTCTATGCTTATTTCAAAGAGGCATTGGGATGCTCCCCTACGAGTGCCCCGCATCGATTACGTTTGATCAATATTTGCATGTTCAAATGACAGTCCTGTATTTTCTCACACTGATACTATAACTGGAGCTATTGTCGATTCTTGTGATTTGCTGGTAAAGGCAGCATATGTTAAAACCAGCCGTTTGAAAGGCTAGAGTTTTTCGACAGTTATGATCAATTTTTGGTGAAAGTGCGTGGAGCTCACGTGAGCTTTTATTTTTGTTTTCTTGATAGCACGCAGCCTTTGCTTGACGCATGCGGACTTGTTCCGTTCTGTTTCGTTTGTCCGTGCATTCGTTTGTGATTGCATTAAAAGGCGGATCATGCATAAAACTCATCGCTGTTTTGTACGGCATGCCCTCCAACTCTTAGGAAATTAGACACCCCAGATGCCGTCTCTTGGCGGCCGATACAGACGAACACATTTACAAACCTCCATAGATTACTTCTCATACAGCCAACATTATACTCCGAAACCTGTGCGAGGTATCAGGCCCGCATTACACTCTTGCACATTTCCTGGGAATGTGGGGCCAAACCAAACAATATACAGACGGAAAACGTCTTTTAGCGGTGGGAGGCGGTGCTGACCAGCGATAACATTGAGGACCAACGGGCCCTCATACTACAGGTCCGCAGGGCAGCTTAAGCCAGTGGAGCCCTGGAATGAGGGCCCCACCCATAAGCACGCCATACTCGCCTTCACTTTAACAAAGTTTTTCCTCCTCCTCATTCTCTCCGCCGGTTTCAAGCATTCATTTATTGTTAACCAATGTTACCTTTAAATTGAAACTAAAGATTGTTCAGTGGAATGCCGTTATTAATACACCTCCGGGGTTTTTCATACAAACACAGCACACAATGAAGACATGACGTATTCCATACAGGAAATGCTCTGTGAAGAAGGAAATATGTGATCAGATTTAAGAAGTCCAGTTAGGCGGTTTCATTCATCTGAGAGCCCGGAACCGATATGAGCTGGAGAAATAAAAATAAGTAGCAGCAAAGAACAAGATAAACTTTCAGCTGGTTTCATGGAATATGAAACGGATCTGAATACTGCAGCTTGGCAGCTGCTGCTCTGTGTTAATGAAAACTTTTAGAACAAAAAATCTATGCAGAAAAAGAAAAATACTCCCGGTGGCAAGATAACAGCTTCAGCGTGCGCTAAATTTTATAGCCAGAAGTTATAAGATAGATGATACAATGACATGCTTTTCATACGTCGATACAATTCGAATGCCTAATGCAAGAGGTCCAGTATTACCATCGCCTAGGTTCCTTGCTCTCTCAAAGCCTCTTAGCGCCCGAATAATGTGTCCTTTCTTGGTGGGTGTTTTAAAATTGTATGGTTTTTATTGACGAAAGCTAAAAGTTTATTAGAATTTACGCGTTGTAGAGTTCAAGGTTTGAGTTGTAAAATGTTTCATATTGCACGGTGGAGATTTGAACCTTCAAGTGCCCTCAAATATCTACATCCATTTTAACCGCTAGATTACTAAACATACTCATAATTTTATTGTATATACATGGAATGCGCGGAGGCAGGCACTCCTCGTTTGATTTAACAGTAAGGCAGCTATACGAAGCAAGTGTTGTTATCGGATTACTTACCGCACATACTCGCCGTCAAACATCAGCGTGCTTATTTGAGTTTATGCGAGGGCTCCTTCAATTCAGAGCTTGTCAATATGTGTTTCATGCTCCGGGCAGGCACCAGAGCCAACGCATGCGCCGTTATAACCAAGATTCTGGTTTCGTATCAATGGCAGAAAGGCTGCGTTGATTGCTCTTTGATAACAAGGGAGCTTTCACAAATCTTACTTGGCGCACTTTTAGACGGTGGCACAAATAACGAAAGCAGCTGGGGAAAAACAGCGCGTACTAGGCGGGCAGCGTGAATACCGAGGTGGGCATTAAAGGTGAGGAGCGCTAAAAGCACGCACCAGATATACGGAGTCGATCGACTCTCACGTCGAAACATTTAAAGCGACACCTTTACTACTCCCCTCCGTAGCTTCTTTGCCGTGTGCGCGAGTTTGACCTTAAACCGAGGAGGAACCATGTGACAGCTATAACGTCACTCAGCCGCCGCCGCCGCAGCCGAAACAGAGCGCTCTCCTCTCTTTCTATAGACCATCAGCGTTAATCGTGTTCATTGGCCTTTGCGTTGACAACAACCTAGACTCCGATGACTCTGAGAAAACAGCGCATATCTTGCTCCATAGGTCAGTGGACGCCTCAATCGCGCTTTAAGGGACATGACAGAGAGAAGTGGTCTGCATGCATGAGTCCTGACAACGATGTGGCAGACGCACGGCACTGCAGCAATAGGCCGCAGCGTTCACTGGGTGACCGACCTCTCGTGATAAACCATTAACTGCCACCTGCCAGGCTGTCAGGGTAGACGCGCTGCATATCCAGTGCGCGGAACGCACTGAACGTTACAGATTCCATGCCGCGTCTACATGCCCGATTCACCAGAGCTTTGCCTCTGTAACCAGGTTCACCAGTAGTTAAACCGAAGATTGCTTTTACTATTTGACATCCATCATAAAAAGTTTATCAAAGGCTGCACATGGTTACATCGCTAACATTTAACCCAGTTTTAATTGCCCTACCAAAGTAGTGCCTACGCACTGATGCCTAACCGGTAGCAAAATCAGTAAACCTGGCTGTCGAGTAGTAGGTCACTGAAGGCTTCTTTCATGGCATTTCTTCCCGCATCTATGCCACGAGCATTAAAATGCACCGGTTTTTGGCTAGCCTGCTAAGAGTTAGTTGCAAGAGAGGTTACCTTTAAATGGTTGTTGAATTTGAAAGTTTGTAGTTGTGAGACGTCACCGTCAGCGATCACCAGCTGCGATCAGAAGTGGCACTGAAAACGTGCTTACTCTTCGCATAAGTAGCTCTGTCGGTAATACAGTGAGTGATACATGCATCAGTGACTGGATTCATTGGAATGTTTTTGGTAGAAAATCTGTCTACATTTTCTGAGGGTAAGGATTTTGCGGCCATCGCCAGGTTGCCGGCTCAGCGTTTGCGTGCCATGCTTCTCTCTTACATAGTGCCTCGTCTTAGAGAATGTGTGTTTTTACCGCGGCCTATGCGTATGAATGTGAAGAAGGCCTCATTTCGTGTACTTCAAAAATGCTTGGCCTTTATCCTGGAACAATGAGTAATTTCTCATAGTGTCAAATTCCACCGCGTCGGAAGGTCAGGAATTCTGCTCGCTATGTCTCGGCAGCTAGCACAGAATGCAATAATTTATTTCAGCGTCCTGAAGATGCATATCTGTATACGATCACATACAAACAGATTGTTTTCATTCCTTCGTTTCATGCGGTAGATGTGAATCTCGCGATCAAAATACAATAGTCTCAAGTGGGATTCAGATTTCCGTTCGGGTACAGATACATTCCCTCACACTGAGCTTTTGCGGTGGGGTCCTATCTCTTGAAAATCGGTTTGTTACCCTTTGCCACAATAAAGGGTGATCTATATGAGTAGTACACGTTTTTCGGCAATATCATCTCTGTCATCTTTCTAACCCCTATCCCCCATCTCCAGAGTAGGGTAGCAAAGCGGAAACTCACATCTGGTTAACCTCCCTGCGTTTCCTTTTCATTCCCTCTCTCTCTCCGCAATATCAATATCTCGATGTATCAGGGGCACCACTCGAAAAGAAACGCCAAGAATTGCTTCTAAACAACAGCTGTAATTGTTTAGACCCCACATAGCTTATTTGGGATGAGTGGAAGGGATGCGCAATTATTATAAATAATAGACTTCAGTTTTTCGTGTCTTAGGGAGTGACAATAGGGCACAAGGAAACGGAGAGCTACCTACCATCTTGAATATTTTACTGTTGAGGGTGTTGCCTGCGCAATTAACTACCCACTTTGTAAATGCTTTCTTTCAAGCATGTCTCTAGGAAATGTCCTACAGCTCAAGAGATGCAAAAAAAGCTGTGATTGTAGCTGTCTGAGACATCTTGCCTAAGGAGGATGGCTGACGGGTCGTGTTAGTAATGTGGAGGACATGGTGCATCGCCTTTCTTGCCAGTGTCGTTACAGTGGCTATCATTGCCAAACTGTTCTGCTAGTCTGTCATGGCAACGTATGAAACGGATGTACTGAATTGATAATCTATCTCAGATTGCAGGGCGCAACTTTGAGGTTGACAGAAATGGGGTTAGGTTGCGGTTCTATCAGATAAAATTGGTCTGCCGGAGGCAGGCTTGAGTTTTGTGAGAAGAATGCGAGAACTCGTTGTGCAAGAAATTAAAAAAAAATTCTCTTGTCCCTTCTCCTTTTCTTTAGCAATTCGCATTCTTCTCATGCAAAAAAAAAAGACAGCACAGGAAGCTGAAAACATGGCTAGCAAAGATTAAAAACGAGTACACTGCTTTTAAGAGTTTGAGGAATGTTTGCCTGACTCTTTTTTTTTCCTTTGAACTTGCGTAGTCTCATGGGCAGACGGAGAGGCCATGTTTGTAGGCCATGTTTGTAGGGTGTACGCAGCAATAATTGCGCACAGAATTGTCGTACATATCTCATACATTTTTTTTCAGTACGGTATCATTTCTGGAACAGAGCTATACTGATAACACGCCAACACCGGCGTCCTGAAAGTCCCCAAGTAATTCCTTAGGAAGGCAGATAGGTGCACTCCGCGGATGATAGCTTTTAACATGCGAGTTTCTCTGGGATAAAGGGCTTAACTGGATACGACGCGAAGGAGGTACTTACAATGCAGCAACGCCGGCACGCACTGCACATTCGATGATCGGCACAGAATGCTCCTACGGGCCGAAAGGGCGCACTTTTTTTTCAGTTTTTCAGTTTTAGGGCTCTGTCGCCAATGGGTACAAGCGCCACTGGAATGTCAATGACACCACTACGTAAAAATGAATCCAGGGGCAAACTTTCGGCCGGCAGGCTGGCGAACCAGAGAGCCAGACCACTACCCGGGGAAGGTATACAGACATCACCTATATTCTAAGGGGAGACAAAACGCAACTATCGCTTCAGCTATAAACAAAAACACCTGGCCAAAACCCCAGCTCGTGGAACGGCGTCACCGTAGAAGACTGCGCGGGGTGCCCAGGGGAGGCAACAAAACCGAAAAAAAGAACAGCGGCAGGAACGGGCAGCGACAAAGCGGAGCCGACCTCCGGTGTTTGCCGCGCCGAAGTGCTTCTTCCACCTTTTCTTATCTAGACTGAAAGAAACCTTGAATAATCAAAGCACTTCACATATCAACCAAGGAAAAAGGTTTATCTTCAAGAGGAGCTCATCAAACTGATCTTAACTGAAACGGCATGCCACAGCACATGCACAGGAAAAAATAAGCGGAGTGGTGAAGGAATTCTCAATTTACGTTCGGTGTGTGCATGTCCAAACAAGAGCAGTGTTTTTGGAAACGATACAACTGGAAGAAGTCTTTGCAACACCGACCCTCATTTACGACGCAGTCAATGTATACATTGGACATCGTCGGAAACGCGCACCAAACGGAAAGAAAAGTCTATTGCTTCTCGACCGTACATCCAGAAATACAACGCTGGCCCGTAAGTTCAGGTGGGATTCTCTGTCTCTCTTTTCTCCTTTCACCTCACCGGCAAGGGTCGCTTGCAACCCAGTATGGTTTTTAAAGAAAAATCGCGAATGTATAGTCCATACCATCTGTTACGTTTGAAGGGTTGTTTAAATTTAACAGAGTGAAAAAAAAAGCCCATCCTTGTGGCAACTGCCACAGCAGGATTTCATTGGGGATGCGCTTAATTTCCATCACTTCATCGGTAGATAAGTGCGTTCAACGGCCCCACCGGAGCAGATGACCATACATACTTAATGTAGGAGGCTGTGTCTAAAGGAGTGTACAGCGCACAACTACATGGCTTACACTCACAAATCTCCCGCAAATAATTTGCCTACTTCCTTCTGAAGTCACTTAAAATGTAACTGCGCATGCGGCTGCGTCAGGCGAATATCTGTAAACTCTTCCTTCAGTCATTAAAAACTTATAAAGTGATGGTCCAAGAAATTAGCAAATTAAGCAACACAGTAGAAACAGATATTAAGCCTTTAGAACATTCAATACCATTTTTAGGCGTTGCAAAGTGACTGCGTTGCTGAGAAAATCGCAGACAGAATTCTATTCATCAGCCCAAACACAGGGTCACCAGAAATAAGAAATGGCTTCGTCATATTGATCATGTTGGTTCGTCGGGCTTTGCTGAAATTCAGAGGCGTCATTTCCGAGCTTTGATGCCATTGAAAGCTTGCGGTTCTCAATATGCTGTGTAGAAGGCTTAAACGCCGGGTGAGCGCGCAAACTGTTATGTGATGCACTAAATGCTATGTTTGTGTGTCACCCTGCTGTGCGTCGTCTACCTCACGCAATTTTAATTATGAGGCTGCACATTCTTAGTTAACCTCGTCGCGGTGCTTGCTTCATATATGGACGCTCCAGGCCTATTCGGGGAGCAGCGTGTTCCACGAGAAACAATCAACCAATAGCGGCTGGGGAGATATTCGCGTCACCAGGTGCTTCTGCAAGAATACCCAAGAGGTTTCAACACGCCTACTACATAACACGAATTATTCTGGGTAATAAAAACTGTTAGCGTTAAAAACACAGTTTCCATAACGTCACGCTAGCCTGTTTGTCTGTCTTTACTTTTGTATTCCTCCTTAGCGACTCTTAGCCTGCCTTCGGCTGAACAATTTTATCTGATGTCACCGAAACCACACCTCATTCCCGTCGACTTCAAAATTGCGCCCAGCGTCTGGGATAGATGATCAATTCATTACATCCGTTTCACGCGTTGTCATTACTGACTAGTAGAACAGTTTGGCAATAATAGCCACTGTAATGACACTGGCAGGAAAGGCGATTCACCATGCCCTCCACATTACTAACACGACCCGTCAGCCATCCTCCTTAGGCAAGATGTCTCTGACAGCTACAATCAAAGCTTTTTTGCACCTGTTGAGCTTAGGACATTTTCTAGAAACATGCTTGAAAGAAAGCATTTACAAAGTGGGTAGTTGATCGCGCAGGAAACACCCTCAACAGTTAAATATCCGATATGGTAGGAATCAACACCTAGCTCTCCGTTTCCTTGTGCCCTATTGCCGCTCCCTAAGCCATGGAAAACTGAAGTCTATTATTTATAATAATTGCGTATCCCTTCCACTCATCTCCAGTAAGATATGGGGAGGGCCAAACTCTTACAACTGTTGTTTAAAAGCTATTCTTGGCGTTTCTTTTCCAGTGGTGTCCCTGATACATCGAGCTATTGATATTGCGGAAAAAACGTGTATTACTCATATAGATCGCCCATCATTGTGGCCAAGGGCAATGAACCCATTTTCAAGAGATCGGATCCCAGCGCTAATTCTCAGTGTGAGGGAGTGTATCCGAACGGAAATGTAAAAGCTACTAGTGACTGTTAGATTCTGATCCCTCGATTCACATCTGCTGCATGAAACGAAGGAATGAAAGCAATCTGTTTGTATGTGATCGTATACAGATATGCATCTTCAGGACGCCGAAATAAATTATTGCATTCTATGCTAGCTGCCGCTACATCGCGAGCAGAATTCCTGAGCTGCCGATGCTGTGGAACTTGACAGTATGAGAAATTGCTCATTGTTCCAGGATAAAGACCAAGCATTTTTGAAGTACAAGAAATCAGGCTTTCTTCACATTCATACGCATAGGACGTGGTAAAAACACGCATTCTCTAAGGCGAGGCGCAATGTAAGAGAGAGCCATGCCACACCAACGTTGAGCCGGCAACCTGGCGATGGCAGCAAAATTCTTACCATCAGAAAACATAGCAGATTTTCTACCAAAAACATTCCAATGAATCCAGTTACTGATGCTTGTATCACTCACTGTATTACCGACAGAGCTACTTATGCGAAGAGTAAGCACGTTTTCAGTGCCACTTCTGATCGCAGCTGGTGATCGCTGACGGTGACGTCTCACAACTACAAACTTTCAAATTCAACAACCATTTAAAGGTAACCTCTCTTGCAACTAACTCTTAGCAGGCTAGCCAAAAACCGGTGCATTTTAATGCTCGTGGCATAGATGCGGGAAGAAATGCCATGAAAGAAGCCTTCAGTGACCTACTACTCGACAGCCAGGTTTACTGATTTTGCTACCGGTTAGGCATCAGTGCGTAGGCACTACTTTGGTAGGGCAATTAAAACTGGGTTAAATGTTAGCGATGTAACCATGTGCAGCCTTTGATAAACTTTTTATGATGGATGTCAAATAGTAAAAGCAATCTTCGGTTTAACTACTGGTGAACCTGGTCACAGAGACAAAGCTCTGGTGAATCGGGCATGTAGACGCGGCTTGGAGTCTGTAACGTTCAATGCGTTCCGCGCACTGGATATGCAGCGCGTCTACCCTGACAGCCTGGCAGGTGGCAGTTAATGGTTTATGGCGTGAGGTCGGTCACCCAGTGAACGCTGCGGCCTATTGCTGCAGTGCCGTGCGTCTGCCACATCGTTGTCAGGGCTCATGCATGCAGACCACTTCTCTCTGTCACGTCCCTCAAATTGCGATTGAGGCGTCCACTGACCTAGCGAGCAAGATATGCGCTGTTTTCTCACAGTCTCTGGAGTTTGGATTGTTGTCAACGCAAAGGCCAATGAACAGAATTAACGCTGATGGTCTATAGAAACAGAGGCGAGAGCTCTGTTTCGGCAGCGGCGGTTGCGGCTGAGTGACGTCATAGCTGTCACGTGGTTTCTCCTCGGTTCAAGCTCAAACTCGCGCACACGGCGAAGGAGCTACGAGGGGAGTAGTAAAGCTTTCGCTTTAAAAGTTTCGACGTGAGATTCGACTCTCCGTATATCCGATGCGTGCTTTTAGCGCTCCTCGCCTTTAACGCCCACATTACGGTATTCACGCTGCCTGCCTTGTACGCGCAGACTTTCCCAACTGCGTTTGTTATTTGTGTAACCCTCTAAAAGTGCGGAAATAAGATTTTTGAAAGCTCCCATGTTATGAAAGAACAATCAACGCAACCTTTCTGCCATTGATACGAAACCAGAATTTTGGTTCCCTACTTTATCCCTTCCCTTACGGCGCGGCTCATGTGTCCAAAGATATATGAGACAAATACTGCGCCATTTCCTTTCGCCCAAAAAACCAATTATTATTATTATAATGGCGCATGCGTCGACATTGCGTCGCATGCGTCGACCTACCTGGAGCATGAAACACATATTGACAAGCTCTGCATTGAAGGAGCGCTTCCAACGACTCAAATAGGCAGGCTGATGTTTGATGGCGAGTACGTGCGGTAAGTAATCTGTAAACAACACTTGCTTCGTATGGCTGCGTTATTTTTAAATCAGATGAGGGGTGCCTGCCCCAGCGCATCCGATCTATATACAATACAATTATGAGTATGTTGCGTAATCTAGTGGTCGCAATGGATGTAGATATTTGAGGGCACTTGAAGGTCCTAATTTCCACCGTGCAATATGAAACACTTTACAACTCGAACCTTGAGCTCTACAACGAGTAAATTCTAATAAATTTTTAGCTTTCGTCAATAAAGACCATACCATTTTAAAACACCCAGCAAGAAAGGACACATTATTCGTGCGCCAAGACGGTTTTAGAGAGCAAGAAACCTAGGCTATGGTAATGCAGGACCTCTTGGCATTAGGCATTCGTATTGTATAGACGTATGAAATGCACGTAATTGTTTCATCTATCTTATAACTTCTGGCAATGAATTTTAGCTCACGCTTCGGCGGTTAACTTGCCACCGAGAGCATTTTTCGTTTTCTGTATTGATTTTTTCTTCTAAAAGTTTTCATCAATACAGAGCAGCAGCTGCCAAGCTGCAGTCCTTAGCTCCATCACAGACTCCATGAAACCAGCTGGAAAGTTTATCTTCCACTTTGCTGCTACTTAATTTTAGTTCTCCAGCTCATATCGGTTCCCGGCTCTCAGATGAACGAAACCGCCTCACTGGACTTTTTAAATCTGATCAGATAGTCCATTCTTCACAGAGCATTTCCTGTATGGAATATGTCATGTCTTCACTGTGTGCTGTGTTTGTATGAAAAATGTCCGGAGATTTACTAATAATTGCCTTTCACTCCCCAATTTTTAGGTTCATCTTAAAGGCAATATTGGTTAAGAATAAAGAAATGCTTGAAACCGGTGGAGAGGAGGAGGAGGAGGAAAACCTTATTAAAGTAAAGAGGAGTTTGGAGAGCTTATGGGTGGAACCCTCATTCCAGGGCTCCACTGCCTTGAGCTGCCCTGCGGACCTGTTGTATGAGGGCCCGTTGGTCCTCCAGGTTATGGCTGGTCAGCGCGCCTCGAACGCTAAAAAGACGCGGTTTCCGTCTGTACAGCACTTGGTTTGGCCCCACATCCCCACGAAATGTGGAAGAGTGTAGGGCGGCCAGGCACCAGGGACAGGTGTCAGAGTTTAATGTTGGGTGTCTAATTCCCTATGAGGTGCAGGGCATGCTGTACAACACCATCGATGAGTTTTAGGTACGATCCGCCTGTTAGTGCAATCAGAAACGAATGCACGAACGAACGAAACAGAACGTCGCAAGTCCGCATGCATGAAGTAAAGGCCGCTTGTTATCAAGAAAAAAAAATGCTCACGTATGCTGCACGCACTTTCACCAAAAATTGATCACCCTTATCGAAAAACGGTAGCGCTTCAAAAAGCTGGTTTTAACGTGTGCTGCCTTGGCCAGCAAATCAGAAGAATCCAGAATCGCTCCAGGTATATTATGAGCGTGACAAATTACAGGACTGTCAATTGAACACGCAGATTTTGATCAAACGTAATCGATGCAGGGCACTCGTAGGGGTGCGTCCCAATGTCTCTATGAAATATGCATGCAGAAGTGGACATCAGTGAACGGAGCACGCTGTAATAAAGTGCAATAAAACTTCCTTCGAATGGCAGCAATAGAAAAGAAAACATTGTATAATCCTGAGAAGCCACACAGGTGTTCGTTCCAGCGCAAGCCACCAAGGAACCTTTATTAAACATCACAGAGACGTTAGCAGAGCAGCCACAAAGCCAACAGAAAGCTTGACGAAGGGTTCGCGTCCTTCTGAAGCTCCATACAGCGCATTCAGTTAGTTCTAATTCTTATGCCGGAATACTTCAACTGTGTTAGTAGGCTTCAGCGCGCTCTGGGAGCTGTGCACGTTCACAGTCTCGTGAGTCCTTAATTAAGCATTCCCCACTTGAGAACAGATAAATTTTAAAGGCACACTCGTACTGACCTCTTGTAAGGTACTGGCTCTGTTGCCACTGTCCGCAGTTCGATCGACCGTATTTATACGGCGCTGGTTCAGAGAGTAACAGTGGAGCGGTTTCGAGAGACCAAACAAGAGTTGCTGCTGTCCGTAATCACGAGCTGCACACGCACTCAGTCTAAGACACGAAGAGGTATAAACAAAGACTGGTGAGAAATGCGAAGATTGGGAGGGCTTTGAGCCTTGTCGACAACAATAGTGCAGGCGATCATAGCAGGCAAACCTTATAGACAAGCTCGCCATAAGCTCTACTCGGAGGGAAGGCTAAGTAATTAGCAATAAAAAGGCTTTTCTTCTAAAACGTCCTTTCACGATCTTAACCCTGCCCGTTACGGACGTTATAAATTCTTTCCAGGGCTAACACGGGAAACATTTTGCTTCTTTATGTAAAGTTGACAATGTGCTAATTGCCATGAGTGAACTGAATTTCCAACCGTAGATTTGACACCATACAAATCATATATTGAAAACTAAACATTTGACAGATTTGCCTATCTGGTTGGGTTTATTACCTAGAAGGGTAAACAGACACTACTATCTAAGCTAGTTTCTTATTGAGCACTTTATCGACCGCAGGAATGAAGGGAAGACGAGGTTTTTATTGGATTTAAAGAGAGTTGGGCTGAAAACGTAGATTCTACTTTTGCATCGGCACCTGCTCCGCGATACCCTCCTTGTGTGCACAGATCAACTTATTTTTACATTGCGATTTATTTGTTTCAACAAACATAACGCAAGTGTTCCGCTGGAATGGAAGCTTTCACGGCATACCTTCGAAGATTCCCGCGAAAGGAGTCGTATTGTTATGGCTTAACCGACGCTTTATTCCCAACAGTTGTCAAGGCAAACACGAAACCTCACTGTCCCGCATTCCTGCGCCTCTACATGCTCGATAAATTGCAGCGCCGCCTGCTTTGTCTTGGGCTTGGGCAGGGCATGTAATGCTAAGGCAAGATAACCGCTGGTCCTTAAGGGCAACGGAGTGGATTCCAAGAGAAGGCAAGCGTAGCAGGAGGCGGAATAAGGTTAGGTGGGTGGATGAGAGTAAGGAGTTTGCAGGCATAAGCGGGCGCAGCTGCAAAGGACAGGGATAATTGGAGACACATGGGACAGGTCTTTGCTCTGCTGTGGGTGAAGTCGGGCAAGGTGATGACGATGATGAATATAAAAAAACTCTGTTGTTGAAACCAAACTGACCACACCGTTGGCGGTCGTAAGTTACGCTTTTGTGACGCTTATTCTAGGGTTGGATTCTCCCCTGGTTTGATTTCCCAAAAGATGGCTTCGGCTAGCGCGACTGGAAGGCAGGCCAGCTGTAAGGCTACAGTTGCCTTCGTACCATCGACTCGCGCCGGCAAATCGTGCTAGCCGGAGCCAACTGATAGGGAAAATGAACTGCGCTAAAATCAGACCCCTTAAAAGCGTTTGATAGATACTATGCATTTGAAGCACCTGTTTTTTAGAATGCAAAAAATACAAGTATTATGGTGTCAGTCGTGAAACTACTGTATTTCTGCGGTACAACGCGAGGCTCACAGCAGATATGCTCAAAAAGATGGAGTTGCGCTATGGTGCACATATCTGTACAAATGTTTTACTGCATCCACAGAGGCCCAAACAGCCTCGTATGGATCACTGGCCAGGGCAATGGCAAATCTGTCTTTCAGATCATGCATGCATGTGAATTCTTTCTAATACACCTCATTTTCTACATACCACCACGGAAAGAAGTTCTCTGGTTCATAGGCCCGGTGGGCTCGAATGACGTGAAGTTGACTTCCCAAGACAAATCCGCAGAAAAGGAAGTTTACGGTCTTATCACCCTGTTTTTAGCACTTGATGTGTGCCTTCGCTCCTAAAGGCCTGAATTAACCGACACCTGGCAAGGCCCGATGGATCGCCATCTACGAAGAAACCCCTCACTCCTCCACCACTCCTGATCAGCGCCGGCGATGTTTGCGCCCCCTCAGGGTACAACAAAGGAACCACAAAGAGCGCCTTAATTCAAAGACTAGGCGAGTGAACGAACAGCGCGCACCGCGACGCACACAGGCCCGGGCGCATGGATGGGTGGAAGGTGACCTTTTACGCTCGCCTCTTTGCGAGCCCGACCACTCCTGATCCTAAATGCAGTTGCGGTTGAGCCAGACGATTCCCTCCACAGTAACAATACCGTCCGTGGTGGCGTTCCGTGAACCCGCCCTTGGCAACCAGCTTCCGCATCTCGGCGAGAATCCGGCCTAGACGGAACATACCCACGTGAGGCATTTTTCGTTACCACAATGAGCGCGTAGTGGTGGATGTAAACAAGTAAATACAAAAGAGAACAAAATGAGCCATCGACTGGTATTTGAACCAATCGGGTTCAGTGACACCACAAGAAGGCAGTGCCCAAGAAAAAGACCCGCTCATTGAAGGGCAAAGGCAGGAAATTGAGGAGACGGTATTTAAGGAGGCCCGACTCATGTTCCGTTGTACTCTCCGCATCGTCGTCACTTTCTCTGTAGTGTACTTTGCAGCACTGAAACATGTAAATAGTTTGAATACATTCCTCTTGTTGTTGCTCATGAACCTCCCTGTGTTCCTGTAGTTTCCCTTGCGAGTTGAAAATTGGGTACCTTAGCCAGAACAACTGCATGGCAGCGATGGGATAAATATCGCCTCTTCGCAGCATATGGCATCGTGTGGTAGCTACAGCAGCTTGCCACGCCTAAGGACCCCGTGATTGCAGCTATGTGAGTGTCGGGCCTTTCTTTCCTGAAATTTGCGAATTTTTAAATTTACAGTTATTGCTGGCGTACTTTCTTAAACAGTGTTTTAAACGCTATTGTATGGATTGTAAAAAGTGACATATCAGTCGAGTGTCTGAGTACATAGACCTGAATTCGTTGCAGAAACCAGACATGGACATAGTAAGGAAGTGGGAGTGTAAGTAGGCGCTGCAGTTACGCAATCCGCACATCATGCAGGCGATACTGCTTAGAAGAGATGATGGGGAGGAGCTCATTGGCAACTGGGAGCTCATTAAAAAGAAGAACAGCAGCTAAGGATAGACAGGCATATATGGAGCAAAAGTAATGTGCGCGCGAATCTTGAACTTCTGGAGAAGGACCTCAAGCTTAGATGTTGAGAGGAGTAGTTTGAAATACAAACCTTCGGCGAAGAACTTATAAAACAGGAGAGGCTTGTGGCAAGGGCTAAGCAAAAAGCGGTTTGTGGTTTGTGAGAGGGTGAAAGGGAGGAAATCACGCTAAAGGAGACGAAAGCAATCCAATTCTAACGCTGCGTGGAGGCAGGCCACATTGCGTTATGCTCTTTAAATGAGATTGCGCACAAAACACCTTCGGTAGCAAAAGCCAAGGAATCAGGCGGCTTGAAAGAGCGGTCGAGGGAAGTAGATCTTGTCATTGCTTGCGCTGCCAGCAGCCAGGCCATTTTGCATCCGCACGTCAATAGCTCCTTAGTGCGTTAACCAAGAGCGAACAAAAAGACGAACGGATTACACTCACACTCGGCTCGGAAGCAGTCTAAGCAATAAAGTGCGGGGAGAGGCGAGAAGGAGAGACCCTCCCAAGAAGCTTTACCGTTTAAACGGTGAAAGTGAGTAGAGAGGCTTTTTGACTCATACAGTTATGAAAGGTAGTGGATTCGATGAGCTGCCATAGTCAGGGTATGTAACCTGGGAAGTTTCACAGTTGGGCAGAACTCTACATGAAAGACGGCATCTCGGCGTTCTCAATAAATGGATTCTCATATTCCGCAGGGGAAAACAGCCCAACTTGAAAATTCAAGTACCACACAGGGCACAGCTTAGGTATTATCGCGCTCAATACGGCTTGCAGCACACGAGCGTGTAGCCGCAGCACTTTGTGGACGCACTGTGGTGCCAACAAGCGGCGTGCTTGAAAACAAAGTGGAAAGGATTCTGGTGTCTACCAGTCAGCTGGAACCTCCGCGCCGTCTGCTCTACACAATCTGAGATCAACTGCGACATGCGCCTTGCACTGTTACACAAATGTCGCCGCGCTGGCGTTGTCGATGCGATAACGCTATGGTTCTTTAAAAATCAGAAGGCACAGGTGAGGAGAGTCACTGCTGGAACGGCAAAATCCTCTCCTTTTCGTTTTCAAACGCGCCTCTTACTGGCCACGCGGCCGGGCGTTGCGTGTCATATTGAGCGCGATAGTACATGCAGATATACCGAAATTCTGACATCATCATCAGCCCAATTACGCCCACTGTATATATGGGGCAAATGCCTCTCCCGTGACTCTCAAATCAAACCTCTCCTAGCCACAGTGGCGGCTCAGTGTTTATGGTGCTCGTCTGCTCACCTGAAAGGCGCCGGTTCGATGCCGGCCGCGGTGGTTGAATTTCAATGCAGACGAAAATCTAGAGGCCCGTGCACTGTGCGATGTCGGTGCACGTTAAAAAACGCATGTGGTCGAAATTTCCGGAGCCCTTCGATACGGCGGCCGTTATAGCCTTAGTCGCTTTGGGACGTTAAACCCCCGCAAGCCAAACCTAACCATTTCCTGAGCTAGCTGCGGCCGCCGAATTCCCTAAAACGTCTTAAACTGATTCACGCACTTATCTTTCCGCCGCACCCTGTAGAGCTTTCCTTCTGTTGGAAACCACTACTTTACCCATTTTGGTAAAACAGTTTACTTGCCTTCACATTACATGTCCTCCCAAAGCCCCTCTGTTCTTCATAATTTCTATTAAAATGCAAATAACCCACATTTGTTGCCTCACCCACACATCCCTCTTCCTGTCTGTTTACAGTAAACCTTTTTTTGTTTGGTTTTGACCAAGTACGCTAAATCAGCTGTAATTTCTTACACACAGGCCTGAAAGCTATCTCGTGAAATAGAGAATGGGCACCGCCTTCATTGAAATGTGTGCCAGTTCTTGGAAAGAAGTTAGCATCAGGAAAGAAAGATTGTGGCTGACGGCCCCACGAACAGGCAAACTGCAGAGGAACCCGGCAGCTTGGGTACCTGAAAGACGCGAAGAGAAAGACTGTCCTACGACTTGACACCAAAAGCAATGACAGCAGAGATGTTGTGGTGAAATCTCCGCAAAAAAACGTTGGTATCGCGCCATTAGCGGAAAAGACCTGACATCAAACGCGATCAACGGCACGCAGCTCCTCAGTGAGAGTCTGCTGTAGAACACTTGCAACTAAGACAGGGAAAGCAGGCTCGTGCGTGAGCGATCAGCGGGTAAGTACTGAACCTTTTCTGCACTCTCTGCATTCACTCCGTTATTCTCTGACATTTCGCGAGCTTTTGCAATGTAGGAGGAATGCCGCTTGCATGCGAGGGACCAACTGAGAACCGAATTCAATTCGTCTCGCTTTGTTCCGCCAGCACATCGCGAAACATTGTCAGACGGCGATACCATGAGCCATTAATAAAGAGCAGGGCATTTTGTCGAATGCTGACAGCACAGCATTTTTCCAAAAGTTCGGTGAACTACCTTATCCTTTCTTTGTTGTTTCCTGCGATCTCATCCTGCCGAACAGTGCTATGTGAACGAAAGCGTATGTTCAGTAGATGAACGCAGTTCTACCATTAGGAAATATTTTCCGTAGACGCGTAGGCGTGAGGGAGATAAAAATAGGGCTGTGATCGCTACCCCAAGTATCAGAATCAACAGCCCAACGAGGGTTACCGGGGCCTAACCACCAAGTCAAATCAGGTGAATACGGGCCACCTCGTGGGCGGGTAGAAGTATTCGGGTGGTTTAAAAGTTGAAAGGAATGATCTGAAAAGCTCCCTTGGATGTGTGAACCCCTTGAGGAATCCGATGGGTAACCCCACGCAGTGTGTGCGCCGTTGAAGTCACCGCCAACTAGAATAGGGATACCCGAGTTGGTAGAACGTAGAAAACGAACCCATCCCAGATTGGGAGATGCGGAGCCAGGACGACTATAAAAAGAAACTAGAATAAGGGGTGTGCGTGCAGGTTTTACGAGAAGGGCGACAACCTCTTGACGTGTGTTGCACCACCGTGAAAGGTCGAGCGGTGTGTGCGGAACTGAACTGTGAATATAAATTGCAGATTTACCTGGGCTGAGGGAGGAGGCGGTGCAACGGCGATCAGGGATAGAGGGTGAATGGTATGCGCAGAAACCTGAAAGGCGTGGAAGTGCATTATGCTCTTGCAGTAGGAACGCCCATGCCCTCAGCTTTCCGTCGCGAAGGCGGATGTTGACTTCAGAGGCCTTATTAGCGAAACCTCGACAGTTCCACTGCACCACCACCGATGATGATGCGCTATCCATGACGAGGCCGAAGAGCTTCCACGATGAGGGATGTCACCTGCTTCATCAGCGCTAATATCTTGTCCACTGTCGGGGTAGTCACGGCTAACAGGTGGTCGGCACCTGATTGTGGGCCAGTGCTTACCCTAGGTGATTCCTCTGATGATTGCTCCCGAGTTATGAGAATTCTTCGAGAGGATTGAGAACGACGCTGTTCCCGGCGCTGGGTGAGTTCGTCTAGTCGGCGGCGAGCCTCCGCGATTGCATTGTCTAAAGCTGTGTCTTCATCTGTAGTATCCACATGTGATGGATGCACTGGACGTTTGGGCGTACCATTTGATCCGGGAAGGTGAGCCGCTTGTGCATATGTACGCTGGCGAGGAGACGTATGGTGAGCAGCAGGCTCAGATAAAGGAAGTTCAGGGAAGTCGTTGTCGTCACATGCGAGAGCTGCAAAGCGATTACTTGTAGGGACATCCATTTTTGCAGGCGACTTGTGAAACTTCTTCGCTTGCTTCTTCTTTGGACAAGCGGGGGAGCGAATGTCATGGTCCGGCGATTTGCACAGGGCACAATGAGCTGTTGGTTCATTCATGTCGGCCACAGCTGCTGGATTAGGGCAGGTATTTTGCATATGTCCTTCTTTGTGGCAGTGATAGCAAAAAATACGACGAGGTCGGAAGGGCTGTGGTTTGACGATCGCACCGTAGTAGGTAAGGTACTTCGGGAGAGTCAACGGGCCTTGCAGGATGAGCAGGTATGAGCCCCGGCGACCCATAGGCCGTGCTTGCAGTACAACATGAGTTGAGCAGCGAATATTTGCGCGCACCTCCTCGGGAGGGCTCGTGCTGTCGACATGATAAACCATGCAGCGGAGTGTGTCAGGACCAGATGCAAAATATATTTGCACCGGGACATGCTTGCTGTCATCCAGGGGGATCCGCGTAACTGCGCAAAGTTTCTGGGCGTCCATCAAGGATGACAAGTTTACCGTGATGGTGTTCGATGGGCGATGGACGACAAACCCGCAGTAGTTCGAAGAGCCAAGGGCATGGTCAATTGTGGCTTGAACATTCCGGGCAGGGATGGCAGTCATATCAAAGCGCAATGTAGGCTTGATGGTAACGCGGAACGAGTTCGCAGCAGGCGGAAGAGAGCCTTGACTCACGGGAGGCATCTGTGGAGGAGGCTCAGACGCTGGTGACGGCCCTTGGTGGGAATACTGAACTGGCGCGACGGGCACAGTTTCTTGAGGGAGTGCCACGGGCACGGAGGCGGTAGAGCAGTCCATGTCACAGGCCAAAGTCGTAGCATCGGAAGACGGCGCAGGCTGGAGGCCTAGAGGCGCTGACGATTGCGTGGACGTGGAGGCTGCGTCAGGTGGCAACACAGCGGGCATCCGCGTAGCCGTCGTCGACAACGCAGAATCCATGCAGACGCGTAGCGCGGCCTCGCTCGGCAGCGCCGAGCTAAGCCTAGCTTGCCCCTGAGGGTTCCGGTTGGGTTTTCTCACTTGAGAATGCGCCCGCCGTGCCGGGAATTTCTCCGTAGGGGCGTCGTCAGCATTCGGTCGCACGGAGGGCACTGTCCGACCCACGCCACACACGAGAAGACAGCGAAAAGCGAAAACACAGACCTAGAAGCAGACACGTATCCACCCACTAGGTCTTCGTCTTCTTTTTTTTTTTTTATTTTTTTTTTTTACGAATAACATCATGGGATTCTGTACGCGCAGACAATCATTTATCTACATTCAACCCCTCTTCAGCATTGTCTACTCTATCTGATGTTCTCGCTACTCACACTATCACCACTACTGTAAATGAAGATGACCCAAACCCGGACATACATCTCTTGAATCTGTGGGCTCTTCGTCGCCAGGCGGATCTTTACGCTACTCGTCACCCCGATGACCCTTCGGCTCTTCCTACTCTTCACCGCGCTACCGCACGGGCGCGGCGCTATGCAAAGCGGCTAGGCAGGCAACGCTGGGCTGCATGGTGTGCCCGCCTGTCCTCTACGCAGGGCAATCGACATCTTTGGAGAGTGTTTCACGCCATGGAGCGCCCTTCTCAGGTTGCAGATTACACAGAGAGCATTCGCCTCGCGCTAAATGTGGATGAGGACACATTTGCACAACAAGCGGCCCGTCAATTTTTTCCAAACCATGACTGCACCGCTACGTCTCCACCTGACTTATCGGTAACAGAGCCCCCCGATGGGATTGCTTCTGACCTCACCATGGCAGAGCTGCTGGCCTCCATTGACCGTTTAAAAACTACTACTACTCCCGGGCACGACGGCATACCTAACTCCTTATTCCGTAACTTGGAAGGGAGGGCTTTGGAAACCCTACTTGATACTTTTAACGAAGTGTGGCTTTCTGGCATCATGCCGGGAGACTGGAAGCATTCTATTGTGGTTCCAATCCCCAAGTCAGGTCAGCCTCCAGTATCTCTCTCGGCCCTTCGTCCAATTTCCCTTACACCTACCATCTGCAAGCTTTATGAAAACATTCTAGCCGCACGCTTATCATGGTGGCTGGAATCCCATGATTGTTACCCAGATTCCCAAATTGGTTTCCGCCCACATATTGGAACGGAGGACGGCCTTGCTACTTTGGCTGCTGACGTGCTTGACCACTCTCCACAGAGTCACCTTGTACGAACCGTAATCGCTACAGACATAACAAAGGCATATGATAACATCCTTCACTCTGCCATTCTTGCCTCCCTTCAAACTCTTGGTCTCCCTCACCGGTTCCTCCTCTCCATTCACGCCTTTTTAGCAAATCGAACCTTCAGCGTGCGTGTCCACGGAAAGCCCTTTGGTAATTTCACTTCCAATAGAGGAGTGCCGCAGGGCTCCGTTCTCGCCCCCACATTATTTAATGTGGCTTTAATTCCTCTGGTTCGAGCCCTAGAGACCATCCCTTCTATCCGCGTGCTTGCATATGCCGATGATATCACCTTGTGGTGCTGTCATCCAGATGCGTCTATTCATCAGTCGGTCCTTCAACACGCGCTGGATGTATTGACATCTCGCCTCCCACCTTTGGGTCTAACACTCTCTCCTACTAAATCATGTTTCATTCGAATTGGAAATAAAGCCGCCTTACGGAAAGCTCCCCCTTTAAATTTTACGGTACATAATTCTCTGATTCCTCAGGTAGAAACTGTTCGTATTCTTGGTCTTCTCCTCCATACATCTGGGACTGGCACCCCGTGGCTGACAGCCACCCGTAAATCGGCTCACGCTACTCTAGGTCTGATTCGTCGCATAGCTATGCGCTCTGGTGGCGCACGTGCTCATACGGCCCGCCAGCTTGTGCGCTCTATCCTTCAGCCACGGATAGTATATCAGGCTCAATTTCAACGTCTCACCCGCAGACAGTGGGACTCCCTTGAAGCTATCAATCGTGAGGCTATGCGCGTCATAACATATCTGCCTCGTTTAACACCCATACCTGTGCTACAGGAGTTCGCCCAACTTAATACACTCAGTGAGATCATCGACCAACGGGTGGCAAATAGAGCTCGAAAACAGTCTCTCAAACTTCATCGTTTAAAGACACTTCCACCGTGGTCCTATTGCCAGCTCACTGACAATCGCCCCACTGTTTCCCCGTCGGTATCAGCAGCGTATCTGCCTGAAGGGTGCATATTATACACGGATGCATCTCATTCTGCAGAGAGGGGAGTTACTGCTGTGTATAGTCCATCTCATCCGCATCTCAACTCTCGCGCGACGTATACTGCGGATACGTGCACTCCCCTGGCATTGGAACTTCAAGCCATTTACAATGCCATTGCTTCCCTTCCGCTCGTTCCAACATTCAATACAGTTCACATTTACACCGACTCCCGCGCCGCCCTTAAACAGCTGAAGGCTGTTCGACGAACGTTCCAGATTTCACAATCTATTCATGTGCTCTGCGCAAAGTATCCATGTCCTGTGCGCATACACTGGATTCGCGGCCATGCCCAGGATCCACATAACATTCAAGCGGATGCTATGACTCATCTTCATACATTAGACGATCCGCCACCTTCCCCTCTTCCCCCAGATCCGTTCCTGTCCCACGTTTCCGATTCCGAAGTTCTGCGCCAGCGAACACGCGCTCTAATTCCTCCGTGTTCGCACCCTCTCCCCCGTAGTCTTACTCGGCAGGAGGAGGTATCCGTGCGCCGGATTCGGGCAGGGGCGGCTCTGACACCATCTGTCCGTCATCGGTGGCGTGCCAAAGATCTGCCACTACCTGACAGGTGCCCTCACTGTGGCGCTGCACCGGACATATGTGATGTGCGGCACTTGTTGTGGACGTGCCCAGCGACGGCTGCTATCAGAAAACGGCTCCTCAGGGAGGTGGGCCTGCGGTGGAACCGCGAAAGTGACTTCGTGAAGTGGACAATGGACAACCGTTTCATTAACAACCTCTGCGACTACCTCAGCGCAACGGTTCTTCACTCCTTCTTTTAACTTTCAATCCCGTGCATTCCTTCCCCCCTTTCCTTTTTCAACTTATGCCTCATGGCACACTTCTCGAATAAAAAAAAAAAAAAATACCATTAGGAAATAAATTTTGTCATGACGTAAAAGATATGCCCTTTTTGAATTCTTCTAGTTTCGATCATGTTCTAATATGAATCCAAAACTGCAGAATGTTTCAGGTAAGAATCATGAAAAAGCACTGAATTTATAGGGTCAGGCTGATCCACTGCTTTCTGTGGGAAAGGAGAGAATTTTGGCAGAAAGAATTGAAATTTTATATTTGTTTTCAAGCAATCATTTACGGCGCCATTTGGCACTCACAGTTTATCGTGTTGCCAGCTGCCAATTCTATGAGTAAGAAAGAAGGCTCGCAGGTCTCTGGGGCTAGGGAAGTTTTTTTTGCAGGTAGGGGTTGTGCTCGGCTCAGATCTGCCCTCCAAATATAAAGCAATAATTTCGCAATCTATGAGACCGGCACTGACTTTCGAGCCGAGACCACCAGCATAGAGAGAAGGGGCAGTGGCCTCCTCTTCTGCCCCTGCTGACCAAGGGCGGTGATATCTCCGCACCAGCAGGGTACAAAAGACGAACCACGAGGACTGCTTCAGTTCCCATGCAAGGGGAGTCAACGAAGAGCGCTCGCCGCGGCTGTGTGAACCTGCGCACTGGAGCTGGTGGTGCCCGTTTGCTCTCCAATCTTTGGGAGCCCTCCGACACCTGATCTGATCTGCAGGCGTAGTAGCGGGAGACGATTTCCGCGCTAGCAACGATACCCTCCGTGCTTCCTTCCTGGGTGCAAGCGCCGACATCACGCTGAGAATGCGACCTTGACGGCAGATACCCACGAGGTACATACACTTCATTAGAAATGAGCATCTGGTAGTCGATGCAAATAAACACACAACAATGAACACAGCCTTGATTTGCATCATCGGCGTCTGATGCGCTTCCTTCTGGCTACTACTGTTTTTATTCTAAGACGCCGGTATCGAGGTCTCAGTCCAGATCATAGTCCCATCTATTTCTCACCAGTTGTACCTGCTCCATTGATGCGAAATCCGTTAATTACAGTGTTAACACTAGAAAGCGATGTCACTTGACGACCGGGGTGTCGTGCCACAAACAAACATACATCTCGAGTGGTTTTCTTCCGCGCTGAAGCGAACAATATCAGGGTGGAATTTCTAAACCATCGAACAATTTCCAGACGCAGCTTCAGCCATTTTAACTTGCGAAAAGAATATAGAACCCCATGATAATTAGTTTTAGAGGAAAGAAAATGGCGCACTAATTGTCGCACATCTCGGTGCATACCCGAATCACGCCGTAAGGGAAGGTAGGAAGGGGGCACTGAAAGGAGAAAGAGAGAAAGAGGCGCCGTAGTATAGGGCTCCTGAATAATTTCGACCACCTGAGGTTCCTTAACGTTTACTAATATCGGACAGCACACGGGCGCCTTACGCTTTTCGCCTCCATGGAAACGCGACCGCCACGGCCGGGTTCGAACCCGGGTACTCCTGCTCAGGACACGCGCGCCCTAGCCACTAAGCCACCGTTACGGATTACATCCGTGGAAAAAACTGTTTTTGCGGCCGGCCCCCGGATGTGTGACACAAACCCCCAGTGTGAAAAGAATGTCGTGCCGCCGGTTTTGGAGACGTAACAAGATTCAAAGCGAAGACAATAGTAGTGCCATTAGGAGAAAAGCCGGTGGCGTGTGTCTATCATGTCGGTGTACTGGCAGACGGCACAGAAAATTCTAGCGATGGAAAGACAAATATGAAGGCATCATCAAGCGGCCATATGACGCACTCAGCAAGCTAGGAACCGGCTCTTCACACAATCCATTATTAGCCGTTCATCTATATATACTCGCCACAGGCCTATCTCTATGTTGGGCAAGCTTTCTTGACATTTGTACCAAAATTGTGACGCAACCGTTTGTCGCACTGTGCTCTTTGTGGTGTCACGCGATATCTCGTTGCATTCCTTACATGTGCTAGTGAAGTCGAAGGCTTGTTTTGCGACAGCGATTCGAGCCTTCCTTGACTTTGGTATGAAAATTTTGATGCAACCGTTCGTCGTAGAGCATTGCAGGTGGTGTCATGCACGCGCGCGTGTGTGTGTGGGTAGTGTGAGTATGTATGTGTGGGTGTAAATGCATTCAGAGAGAGTAAATATTTCTCATTCCCACATATAAGCAGTCTTACGTCTCTCTGGCGAATTTAGTAGTGCGAAAGCAGTACTGCACGAGGTCTAACCAGCTCACAGAGTTTGTGTGAAGCTTGAATTTGGAGATGTGTTTGGGCCAAATCATAAATAGGTAAAGTAAATATTGCCGCGACTAGTATTCGAGCGCCTGGCGCCGCGACTAGACCAGTTTCATACTAAAGCCCTATGGTATTTCCGCAGTCAATAAAACCTTCTGTTAAACTTCAACACACCCTCGCTCTGTGAAGTGTACATCGTCGTCTTCTTTAACTAATACTATTATCGAACTAATATCGCCGCCAGACGTGCCGGCGATCCAGCAAAGCAAACCCATGTGCCAGCCAGGCTGTACACATGCTTTCACGCGACTACTCGGTTTATGTACTTTCAAACGCTACCGCTTTTTTCAGCTTCCTTGACCTTTTCGGGCATTGCGGCCACACTGGTCGCTGGTGATAAATCGCCTTTGGGAGGGAGAGGAGGTGGAAGACTGTCTCTGCCCAGAGCTCTTAATTATACCAGCTGTTAAATTCTGCTTCGAAAAGCGACTACTCTCAGTAGCCACTTTCCGAGTATTTCCGGATCGTAGCGCCATCTGCAAGTTGAACCGTTTGAAAGCGAGCAATATGCATAATTCGTTGTTAATGCATCTAATTTCATGATTTTTATCTATTTTCATATATAGGAAATATATCTGTATCTATATTCATGATTTATATGCAGGCCGCTATTAGCGTTATTTGTTCGTCATTTAATTTTACGTTCTTTTTTGACTTCTCTGCATTCCTCTTTTGATCAGGGCTCCCAACTGTAGACTAATACGCTTATGATTACTTCCCAGGCTATGCTTCGCCTCTTCCTCTATTTCTATTATTGCGAGCTTTATTCATGCATATCCTAGATGTGGCTATTCAAGTCACCCAGCAAAGCAATATCGGCACCGTCTCTAAACTGCTTTATATCGTCATTGAGATTCTTAACTAGTTACGTGTTTTCTTGCCCTCATTTTTCCCCTGTACCTAAATAACCTACTCCTAGCCATGTCCTTTTACCGGCAAGTGTTTATCATACCCAGACATGTTCTTTCCAAGTTGACTTTATTAATTGCCAATTTGTTCCATGATGTATCAGCATACGTACCACTCCTCCATTCCTCTCCGTTGTTGTTCTGTTGCTTCCTTCCCAAACATAGCCATCAATAAACGGTGGATATTCTAGATCCTTGAAATGCGTCTCGCATAGCGCGCATGCGCCTACCTCTTCGTCTTTTAACTGCTGGTCTATTTCTAACAATTTGTCTCTCTTTCCACCGCCTGGCATATTTATGTGCCTGATCCTGGTGTTAAATTTTTTTAGTCGTTTACTTACTGTCCTGGACCTCCTCGTAGTCATTTTGTTGGGTTCAGCCGCCATTGTTACACTATCATTACTACTTCGCTTCTACATACACTTACACCCTGAGCCGCAGTGGACCCCCAAAAAAGCTACTGCCCGGCCTGCCTAGCGCCAGCCGATCTCTGCTCCTAGCCTTTGACTAAAATCAATGCCATCTCGTGTAAAGTCTCTGCAAAGCCTGCTCTATAAACTTCCCTCTTTATGTCTGCCACTTGGGCTTAACTTCTATATCTGCCCATTAACAGCCACAACCTCCTTGGCAACCTCTCCGTTCCGTCCTTGCACCTCCGGCACTGTGCACACCACGATCTGCACTTGCTGTCCTATCGCCCTTATATCGTCCACTCCCTCCGCAAATCTTTTCAACAGTTGTGCGGCTTCACCATTAAGGACATCAATTAGCCCCGCCGCTACCACTACCAAATTGCGCTCAGGTACATTCACAGAAAGTGCACTATATGTCTTTTTCTTTACTGCGTCCATTGTCCTGCCTGGGAATGACTCGACTGGTGCCAGCTTATCACCCTTTAGATGCTCCATTATAGCTGTTTTGCACCTCTTAATGATAAGTCACCAGCGATAAGCACTGGGGTATCCTCTCCCTCCCTACTAACTTCTGAATTTTGCTGCCTCTTATCAGTAACTATGACCTCATTTCTTGTCCTTAGCTTGTTCCCCTTCTCTCCATCGCCTCCAGACTTCCTAGCTGTCACGTATGCGTAGCTGTTCCTGTCTGAACCTGCCTGACCTACTTTCATATTGCTGTCCATGCCAGTGCAGGCCCCATCCACGTGGCTCGCGCTGGAATGTCCGCCAATGTGACCTCGCATGGCGGTGTAAGCCGTTTTTGCGTCCATCAGTTCACTAAGCTGCTCTTGCAGTTTGCGATTGTCTGCCCTCGCTACCTGTAGCTCTCTTTCTAAAGCATCGATACATGACGCTAGGTTGGGGTTCGCTTCGCCAGAGCTGTTCAAGTGTGGACTTAATACGCAGCATTTGCACATAAAATCCGCGCCTTCGACTTCCTCTACAGATTCGAACCGCGCTTGCTTCAAATTCGCCGACGCTGCGCACTCCTTGCCTTTAACATTCAGTTACCTGACCAAGTTAACAGCACTCATTATTGCTACCACAAAATGCTAGAAAAATGCTAGAAAAAAAACCACATGCCACCACGTGCTCAAAAAAAATATGCCTACTGCAAACGCCGATCACATAGAAAAAGAATAACTACCTGTTAAACTAGTAAAATTACAAATGAGCCCTGCAAATCTACAGCTGCCGGCCAGAATTGGCCCGGCCGTTAGGTCAGTGACCTGCTATTTTGCCTGCACTTTAGCTAACTAGCGTAGATCTATAAACTAGCCTAACCAAAACTAGACTAAACCTAAACTTTCAAAGTATTAAAGGAAAGAACCCATCTATTTGACGTAAACACGGCGCTCTCGCAGCCGCCAGACCGCCCAGTCCCGGTCACCGCGAGTTATTCGAGCAAAGGGGATAGCACTGCCCCCTTGCAGTGTGCCTGTACTTCTCAGCTTGTGCACGCTGGCTTAACTTCTCCGATAGCGAGCCTAAATGTTCGGTTCCAGAGGAATTATTTCATAGAAATATACGTCCTTAAACAAGAACTACATTCCTGTAAGTTTTTGAGTGCGATTGTATGTTTGACGTTATCATAGGCACCTTTGAGGTCTAATGCTATAATTGCCCTTGTCTGATAGCCTCTAGGTTTTTCGACGATTGCTTCTGTTAGCGGTAAAATTACTTCTCGAGTACAAAGGTTTGGTCTGAAACCTAATATCCTGTTCGGGCAGAGGTGACTGTTATCTAAATGTCTGTAAATTTTTTTATATATTACTTTCTCTATCAACTAAGCGGACGATTTTGACAAGCACAGGTACCCATCAGATTAGGGCTTACGCACTAATAAAGCTCCCGAAACAATGGCGTTTGCTTTCTTTCACTGCGTCGCGATGTTCTGCCTTGCTTCTTCTATCCAGGTGTGTAGCTATGCTAACATATGCATAGCTGCTGACTACCGCACCTTAAAAACAGGATGACACCAATGTTTCGAGTTCTTCATATAGGAGGCGTTTGTAGTACATTCTTGTATGGTACATGGCTGCTACCACTGAGTCAAGGTGGAAAATCTCCACCCCGAACGAAAACCAGGGCTTCCTTGTGCTTATCTCTTGTGATTAAATATGGGTTCTATTATTAACGTTATTGGCAAACACAGGTGCTATTAATCACGGCTTGCATTCACTCTGTTCAATCTAGAGCCTAGTGAAAAGATGAGAGGATGCTTACAGAACAGTAGCTCCCGAGCGTTCACCCGGCCAAATCTTTACGGCAACACCGTATGTAAATGCAAGTATCTCCCATGCGTTAAATGATGGTTTATATTTTATGGGGGTTTAACTTCCCAAAGCGACTCAGGCTATGAGAGACGCCGTAGTGAAGGGCTCCGGAAATTTCGACCACCAGGGGTTCTTTAACGTGCACTGACATCGCACAGTACACGGGCCTCTAGAATTTCGCCTCCATCGAAATTCGACTGCCGCGGCCGGGATCGAACCCGCGTCTTTCGGGCCAGCAGCCGAGCGCCGTAACCACTCAGCCACCGCGGCGGCTCCATGCGGTAAATGAAATGATGACTTCAAACTGAGGCAGTTTACATCTACAAAGAATCTTTTACATGCAACAAACATTATTTTTTGCCATCCATCACTTTACTTTGTTACACACGAGTTCTAGCCAACCTGGGCTTCAGTTGAGTTAAAACATGCGGTAAAAGCCGCCATGTACATTTTCCTGCTCATGGTGGTATACTTCAATTTTCTCTCATTTTTTTCTTTTTTCTTTTCTTTCTCTCCTCGTATTCTTCCTATCTTTCTCTTTTTTTTGCTTTCACTGCCCCTTTCTCTTCTGTCGTGGCCGCTTGGAGGCTTGAACCATGCTTTTAGAACTGCCAAAAAGTGCATTGGAATTCAGTTATGCGCCGCTAAGGGCGGGCTCTTCAGAGAGCCTTTCATAGCAAAATATTTCCGCGTGATCAGGTAGACTATTTCATACGAATCCACTCGTGATTTCTACAGCAGCAACTCTTTAGGTTCCTAAGGCATGTTGAAGCGACTGCTTTAATAATCAGATTCGTTTCCTCGAATGCCCGCATGAGAAAATTTTGTTCCTCTCTTAACGCATTTTGTCGCTAGTTCCGACACGGCGAGCTTTGTTCTGGGCCAAAGCTTGTGGCTTGTAGTGCAAGGCCACCATGTGAAGTCCCCCGCAGGTAAGAGGAACTCACGTTCTGAGGTCCAAATTTTTACCACACTGCGTATGCTGTTCCTGTTTCGTACCCGGGAAAATAACTCTCCGACATGATGAAATTATACCTGAAAACTGTTCACAGGCACTGGTCAGCGCTACCTGCATGGTGGCCCATTGGAGATTATAAGTTGTACATTGTTATAGTGGCACATATCGTTTTGTCAATGAGGCATAGCGATTTATCCCCCACGTCTTCATGCCGCAAGCAGTCCGACTTTTGTGATCTCTACGGTAAGTAAGGAACGTCGCTGAGCGAACACTCCTATTTATTAGTTGTGCAGTGATTTTCTTGCAATCCTAAATCTCGCACGCGTGTTCCGCTCATTTTTGTGTTTTTCCGTAGCAATACAATATCTGCTCGTGCTCTCCTTCAACTTTGTAAACGAGGCGGTCGCCTTGTTGCAGGAGTCCCGTCGTTACGTTTTGCAGATCGTGACTTGTAGAGGTACATATTCAGGAATATTTACTCGCACCCATGGCTGATGGTAGGCGAAATATCCGGTGAAGATTGCTTTGTCCGGGAACAAACATTTCTGCAAGGATACGATAGATGAGTTTGTTTCTTTGCATGTTATTTTTCTGGAAACTGCTTTGGTCACACTAATTAAATCACGTTGTCGCGAATTCAGAAGGCGTCCCCGCCTGCCGAAGGGTGAACGCTATCGCGTGCAGGGTCGAACAAGACAACAAACAAATTAGTCAAAACAAAACTAATCCGTGATTATAATTTAAAGTAAAATAGGCAATGTGAAGGCAAAACAAGAAAAACAAACTCAACACGCGTGCAACTCTACAGAATAAAGGTAAGACGTCACCCGGTACTGAGCGTCCCACGTGAAGCGGGGATGCCTTGCAGACAGGCCTCACGCGGGTGTATGTAGTGCGACCCGTCGCTGGCTTTGCGTCGAAGGAAGCGGCGGAAGAGAGCCAGGTGGTGGTAGGAGCGGAGAAAACTGCAGGAAGGTGCCGGTGGTCTCCAGTCAAGAGCCGGAAGAACTTGGCAGCAGCAGAAAAAACGTAGCCAGGTCCCATCGACAGCGTCACGAAACGCCAGAGGCTTAAAGCAGGCTATCCAAGAGTGCCTTTAGGCAGCGCGGACCCTCAGTCCATCGGCTACCACCTATACACTTGCGAATAATACAGGAGGCTTACGTCGGTGATCCAAGGGAGGTCACGGCAGCACGGACCCAACATCCGACGGCTGCCACCTCCACGCTTGAATGACACGACCTCCGCTGCGCTTTCTCCCTTCATACCTTGGTTTTCTGACACGTCCGCTCTCCGCTCCTCGCACTCGCCACGCTCTTCGTCATCTTCGCCTCGCACGCACCATGCGCACGTGCACACGCTCAACGCTGGGCTGGCACGCGCAGCGCTCCGCTGTCCGACGCACCTACGTAGACGCACCGCGTTCAAAAATCCCCTGAGGATTTGTTGTGCACCTCACACACGTGCACTGGTTTAAACGCGCCTGCGCCATTGTTTATGGTCCTAACTGTCTTTTGTTGACACCAGCAAGTGTTAAAATATTGTTCGAAAACACAACTTCCAGATTCCAACAAAATCGCTTGTATGTCGCTGTATTCTTGGACCACATAATAATGTGTATGGCCTATAATAAAGCAAACGTAGCAGCAGTGGCCATAAAACGGAAGCTGCCATTATTTTAGACATACTAACAGATATACTTATGCAGTGATTCTTTAAACGTGCAGTAAACTAGTACTTATAACTTCAGAATACCGTGGTTTTAAGCTGCGGATCCAAAATTCTCTGTGCCAAAGAAAATGTTTTCATTACTTATTGTTAAGGAGCAGTTAATTGATGCGTTTAAGAAGCTATGAAAGATGGTATAGGTGCGGCGGTTTCATTAGGTATCTTTCGAAAACATTTCGAGGGTGTGCCGACCAAAATGAGTTCTTATATAAAGTAACACATTGCAATGACGTAAATGTGAGTCCTGTGTTCGAACAAAGATACGCAAGAGAAGGCTTTTAATGTATATTTTATGGGTCAATACGTTGTTACAATAAAAGAAAAATATTGTATTAACCATATCATTATCTTTGTTCATGTTCACCGATTAATATGACAGTTCGGTGTTGAATAATTGCTTCGTGCTATTCACAAAGCGCCTGTTTTGAAGATCTATGAAAGTGACGTTAATATTGCGCGCGAAATCTCATCTCGCGACGCAGCAGTTAATATGAGATGAAAGAGAAAGTTTCATGAAGATAGGTCGATGGGAAAAAAAAGTGTGACATTTCGGGAGCACGTAAAGAACGTAGAAGACATCTGAACCACACAGTGAATTCGATGAGAAGATATCCAATTGCGATTAATAACTGCCGCTTCAATATAATCGCAGTAGCGGGATTCCTAGGTTAGGAATAAAAAATCTTGGACTGAAGATAAGTTTTTTACAGAGTTCACTGTGTCCGTCAATAAAACGAGAATTCCGCGCTACTTTGAGCAAAAATTGTCTACCTTTTAGCGCTACTTTAAGTGATATCCCTCTCCGAGTTCCCAGACGCTCGTTACACTCCATCCAACTAACACCGTTCCGGCTCCTACTACGCACTTTCAAGGATGAGGGAAAGGTGCGTGCCCGCGTGTCTTTTTACTGATGATGATTATAGATTGTTATGGCGCAAGAAGATCTACTGCCAAAGAGCGCCATGATACAAGGTGATTTTCGTCTACTCAAGGTGGGCTCAGAGACCCATTTTCCAAGCATTTTCACCCAAGATAAGCCGAGCACCAAGCCAGGGGAAAGCTTGTACAAATTGCGTCACCGGTGGGTACCAGGCGGCACTGGGGATTGAAGCCCGCACCTCCCGCATGCGAGGTAACTTTTTCCCACCTTGGGCTCAGCTTTCCCACACTCTACGGCAATACCTCTCTTTAAGCAGCCATTTCAAAAGTGATTTCGCGCGTAGCTCGTGACGAGCTGAAGCACAACTTGTATAACGTTATCACTAAGCTCCGAGGAGGAGAATTGTTTATTGCAGAGAGCGCAACGAGTAGGATAGGCAGCATAAGCGCGACAGCGTTTCTGCGAGTCTTCTGCATGATGGGGAGAAGGAGAAATACGCTCGGGCTGGCCACCGAGGTGTGCAGTTGAGCGGAGAGAACATCCTTCCGAGCGAAGCCGATCGACGCCGGATCACACCGAACACCGGAGCCGCCTGAAGGTTGCTTTGAGCACAAATGTTTGCAAGCGGCAGCGTCTAGAGCCTTCTTCCACGTCTGTCACGAACAATGGCCCGCCCACTGCTGATTGTGACAGTGTTTTGAGCGAAAAGTATCGCACGCGGAAGTCCGCGCCGGTCTGGCAGCGCAGACGGCGTCTATATCCAGAAATTCTGAACAACCGCATATTTTCAACAGCAACTTGTTAATGTACTCAATTTTTAGGCAGATAATGTGAATCAGTCCCTACAATCATTTTATACAAAAATAAAGCCTCAGGAAGCTGGCATTTCTCTGCCATTGTAAGAAATGCGGCATACTCGATCGTTTTCCGCGGCAGAGTAGACTACTATGTGCGAGCGCACTAAGGTCTTTAAAAGTAACATGGCGCGTATCGGAAGATTAGATCGATTTCATAAACATTAATCAAGGAAAAGGAGCACAGCAAAAGCATGCAACCACACAAGAAGTAAAATCAGTATGGTTCATGGCCCTTCACTATGGGTGTGCCGTCCGAGGCGGTTTCGTGCAGGGAAGGCTACTCGCACCTGAGGTGTTCCGTCGGTGACGGGGTGATGACGACCTGCGACGGCGGGAACTGACGAGAAAGTGAAGTTTAATATATGAGAACAGTGTTGGTCACATATTTAGGAGAATCCCCAAGATAAATTAGATTTATAATAAGGAAGTAATTACTCGTTTCTATCCGCCCAAGCCCACCCATACGGCTGCAAAAGAAAGCTATACAGCTTTTTCAGAAACTTCACGGTAAAAGAAAATCCGTCCTGGTCCGGGGTTTGAACCCGAGACCATCGCTTCACCGAAGCAGTCGCTCTAGCAACTGAGCCTACCGGGACAGCAAGCTTATGCTTTTCTTCTAACTGCGAAGTTTCTGTGAAAGCTGTATAGCTTTCCTTTGTGGCCGTATTGCCGCGCTGGGGTGGATGCAAATGAGTAACTATATGAGAGTTACAAAATATACAGCATATTCAAACAGAGTGGCAAATAAGATGGAAATGGCTAACAGGAAAATCTTCCTCCTCGGCATGACCGAAGATGCAGAGCATCCAAATCTAGCCCAGAACAACAGATTGACCTCTCGGGCTCTGTTTTAAACCCTCGGGAGTCCATCTCGCAATTAGGAAGCACCCAATAGCAGCAAGCCTCAACACCACTGGTGGCTTGCTGCGTGCTGCCCTCTTTAACTTTGACCATATTGACAACTCTTTCCAAACAAAAAATAAAAAAATAATAAAATAATTTAGAAAATGCGATGCACAGAGCGATCTCTACAAAAGCAATTGGCTCTCCAAATTGCGGGTCCCGCCCCACAACTTTGATAGTGCACGCAAAATCCTTCCTGAAGATAAAGAAACAAAAACAATCTAGACAGATCCAGGAGTCCCTTTCCGCACGGGTCTATCCGGCGCCTTCCTAGAACAACCTCAGTTATGACTCCTCGTGTGCTACCCAGGCTTAGGACATCCCAATGATTCAGAAGGGTATTTTCATGCAGTCGCCCCTTGAAAGAGAGAGGGGGGGGGGGAGGGGTGTTATTTGTTGCGCCCCGCTTCTGCCAGCGGTTTCATAGAAGGGCCTGTGACCGGTCGACGGAAGTTCGGTTTGCTGGTAAAGTCAGTGGCCCTCGCCTTTTGACGAATCGTTGACAACCGGCCGCATGGTGATGCCTGCCCCAGCCACCCTTTCTACATAGGCAAATACAGCGAAGGAAATCTGTGTTTCTTCCCAGCGTCTCACGCGCCTCATGCTGACTTATCGACCCCTACACGTCCCTCCAGATTCTACAGGGGGCTCAGTGGCACCTTTCATTGTGACGTCATTCCATGGGTCGCTGATAAGTTTAACGCTACCCTCAGGGACAACTTAGCAGTGCATCGGGACACAATCACTTCTCGTTCGCGGCGAGAACAAAACAAAAAGAATGCATACTCACAACGGCACAGTCCATACGTTCCATTTCGTCACCACGCTACGCTCGTGCCCACCTCGCGAGTGGGAACACAGATTTCATAGACGTGGGTTGCACCAAAACATATCAAGAAAATAACCGAAACACAAACGAAGTATGGCAGTTGCCATCCCAAAAACAAAGCCCCTCATGCAGATGTACAGTTACAAACAACCACTGTCAGTCATGGTCACGGACGAAATCACTGCGTTCCACTTCAGCATGCAGCGCCGAGCTGTTTCTCAACTTTCGTTCAGATTTCCCATCGCTGTTTCGGATGCACCGAGGGTTGATCCCCGTACTCCACGCCCGCACAAACGCCATCGTCCAAATGCTAGCAACAGTTACTCAGCCGACATAACGCATCATCAGCATTCCTATGCGAGCTCCCTTTATGGTGCTGCTCCCCTACATTGTACCTTTGCAGCGCCAGTGCCCAGCGTGTTAGCTTCGCCCAGTGTGGGGTGCTGAGCGTTAGAAATTAAAGGGGGTTGTGATCCGATACAACTGTAACTGAGGCACCGAAGAGCCGGATGTGAAACTTATTTAGGCCCCAAATTGCTTCAAAGGCCTCTCTTTCAATTCTTGACCATCGCGTTTGTGTCGGAGAGAACTTGTGACTCGCAAACGCAATCGCGACCTCCGCACCGTTCTCATCCCGTTGAGACAGGCAGACCCCGGCGGCGAACGCGGAGGCGTGAGTGTAAAGCCAAAATGGCTTGCTCGGGCCCGGCGTCCCAAGAGCAGTGGCCTCACAAAGCGCAACCTTGAGACGCTGAAAAACGCTGTCGGCTTCTCTAGTCCACGGAATCTTGTTCTACACCCTTTTCCCCGTCAGTGCTGCCAACGGCCTCGCCACCTCAGCCTAGATGTGAACAAGCCAAGCATGCTGCAGAGTTCTTTCCTGGTGGCCGGCGCTATCAGCCCCTGTCTCGACGCTAAGTTCTCGGGATCGGGCGCGTGCCGCCCCGATCCGACGACGTGTCCCAAGTACCTTATCGACCCTCGCGCGACTTGACATTTTTCCGCCTTTACCTTCAGGTTCGCGCGCCTCAGGGTTTCAAAAACATTGTATAGGTGCCGCAGCGGCTCATACTGTATCTCACTGTAGACTGAAATTTCATCCAGATATGCGCATGCTTACTCTGAATGTGACCGCAGTAGGTCGTTCATCGCCCTTTCAAATGTTTAAGCACCGTTCTTTATCCCGAAGGGCATCACTTTTCATGCGAATTGCCCTCGGTGGCACACGAACGCCGTCGGGGGCTGAGCGGAGGGGGCCAACGGCACCTGCCAGTACCCCCTTCGGAGGTCTAGGAGTGTGATAAATCTCGCCCTACCTATCCTCATTATTAGTTCCTGCGGTGGTTTCATAGTGTAGGCGTCTTCAACCGCCCCCGCAATCAACATCCAAAAGGTTGTACGCATAACCTAATGCTGTCATCTCGTTTGGACACGCAGACGACGGGATGGGCATGTGGGTTCTCGCAGGAGACGATTAAGCCGAGATCCAGCAGATAATCTACCTGCTTGCTCTCCTCCCCTCTTTAGCTTGTTGGCACGCGGTACGCATGTGACGCTATAGTCGCGAATCCTTCCTCCAGGTTTATGTCGTGCTCTTTTATGTTAGCCACCTCGTGTTTTTCGTAGAACAGGCCTCTGTTACACTTTAGTAGGTTCCGAGTCACCCCAAGGTCCTACTCCGGCATATGGACGGTCATGTCCGCAGAGAGTATCTCGGTTCCTGGCTGGAAAACCGTTGGGCGAGGCGCACTTTCAACTTCCCCGAACGCATCGTCCTCCTCAAACGTGATGTTGAGCGCCATCGCTCTACTCTGATATGCGTGGAGTTTCCCAGCGTGGACCAGCTTTTTACCCCATTCGGGCACTTGTACAAAACAGGAGTGACCGCGGTACTTGCCATTGATCGTAGCCGGCCGCGTCTATCTTGGAAGCATTTTCCCCGTGCGTTGATCGTCAAACAGGAGCACCGCTTCCCCTGCCTTGAAACTCTTATTGACAGCTCGCTGATTATACTAGCAGGCACACGCGTTCTTCTGTCTACCACTGATCAGCACAGCTGCCTTTACCGCTTGCTTCAAGTGCGCTTGTAGCTGCTTTAAGTATTCTGCGGGCGACGTACCTAAGGCTGGTGGCAAATTTGTTTCGCCTCTCCAAGCGCGCTTCAAAACAGATAACGGGCCTCTCGGTTGCCGCCTATAGAGAAACTTGAGCCCACCCACCCCGGTCGTGTCATTGGGTACCTTCCTGTAGACCCAGAGAGGAAAGAGACGTATCTGTCCCAATCTCTTCACTCTTTCTTTATTACATGGTGCTTGTTCTCACCCGTCCCATTGAGGCGCTCAACGGCCCCTATACTTTCAGGGTGGCCTGGGGCTGTAAATTTCGGCGAACAACCTAATCTTGCCAAAAACTCGTTCGTGAGCTCCGCGGTGAAATTTCTGCCGCAATCCGAAGCGACCACTTCCGGCGCACCGGTCCCTACAGGACACTGCCAGGAGGGCGTCGCAGGTCGCCTTGGTACTGAGGGAGTGTAGGCACACCACTTCGGGCCAGAGAGTACATAGATCAATGATGCACGATGCGTACCTGTGAACCCTCCCTAATGCAGGTTCAAGTGCTCCGATCACGTCAGCATTCACCTGTTCAAAGGAATAGCGAGCCTGGCGCACTTAATTCGCTTTAGGTTTAACCACGGCAAATCGATCATCATTTTTTTTTGTGGTGAAACGATAAACAAAGCACCCTGGAACGCCATTGATCTCCAAAAATATATTTAATTAAACCTGCCTATTTAACACCCCAGGTATAAAGCGATGCGCGGAATGACTCTTATATAATGACAATCCTTCTTTCATGAAAATCCTGGATGTTGTAAGCGCGGTATAGATACGCTAACAACTGCTTTCTCAGAGGCCCCGCAAGAAAAGGTTACTTTTGATGAGAGCAATTTAGTTATTCGCATCCACACTTATGATTCTTATAAATGCTACTTAACACGGAGGAATTATCCGCGCCTTTATAAGTACACTGACCTGGGTCGCATCTCTTTCTACATTCTCTGAAGAATGCTAATTAAAGGTCTCAAAAATTCTGTATGTCGCTTACTCTAGCAGCTACTTATTGTGCTATAGTGCAGTATAGTGCAGCTGCGTTGTCCTGCTCATTTTCCGAGGGGCAGGCGTGCCGTACCATTTTCATTCAACCCCCTTTACTTAAAAGCGAAATGCTACAAAAATTTTCCCCTTGTCAAAATACGAGTTTGGTGTCTGGTAGTATGTCAGCAGATTGTACTGAAAAAAAGATATCACATTCGTAATAGAAATGAGTGCGTCAGGAATAGCTCGCAAAAGTAATAGTTTCAGCAACGCAAACTTATAAAAGGGCAGGCATTACTAAATGGCGGAAATGATGTAAGAACAGGAACACTCGAAACCTCACATACCTGCCGCTGCAGTGCTTCGGAGGTTCACTGCTTCACGTAGAAAAGTCCGAGCGGGCACATGTTGTAATTTTGCACTGTGAGCGACGCTAATGACGATCACAATAATTTTCAGTGCTGCTTTTTGTACTGCAAGAATATGTACTTTTGTTTCGCTTCGTTTGCTTTAGCCTTCTCATGAACGCAACATTAAGTGTCTAGTTCAGCCTTCACAACAACTTTTTCCGGTGGGAATCATTACAGAATATGCGGACTTTCGGTTCATTTTAATAAATCTCGTTAGGAGCCCCAACAGAACGGCCACATATAAAAAAGTCCCCATATGCCGCACAACGCTCGAATTTGTCATATTTCAGAAACGCATGCGACGTGAGAGTTCTTCTGTGGAGTGTCTCTTGTTGCTCTCACTGCTGTGCAGTATTTCGACACGTGGGATGAAAGTGAGTAATTACACCTTTATTACAAATCTTCTCCACCTTGGGGGATTCCCCTAAACATTTGACCAACCATGCCTGAAATTTCCGAACACTTTCCGCTGCGGCGCAGCACGTTGCGCAGCCACATTAAAGTCATCAGCTTTTCAATCCCCTTCATTAGTCATTTGCTCATTCCCAATGGATCCTGAGAAATGAAGCTTCTGTCCTGTAAGTTGCCCCTCTACGCGGTACGCTGCCAGGTACACGCGTTGTCTGCTATACATATATCCACCGGCATCATAGCGGTAGCCGTCTCCGGCGTTCCCCTAAAAAGCGTATCGACAACAGGTCAACGCGTACACTGGGGAGGCTAGCCCCTGTACACCAAAACAGGGCGCCTCAACGCCACGTAAAAACTTTCTATAGAGCATTTTAAACGCTTACATAAGCACTGCTTCTCTATAAAGCCTGTAACATTTTCACGATTAGCTTTATGACGCACCCAGGCACCAAAAAACGTTTTCATCAAAGCAAAATTTCGCTGCTGTTGGCCTTTAACTTGTGCAACACCTGAAACACCTGCCGAGAAGCGACGGGTTTTCTTTGAAAACATTTATGTCACTGCCAAATTTTATAACTAATAGTTTATGTATATTTGGATGGAGTTCGCCATTTTTGCCTGTTTAGTGGCATATTTCTCTTTGGGGACTCTATCCATGCACCGTGCTTAGTTATATATTGGAGTCATATTAAGCCGATCAAAGACTGAACCGAAGGCGCCTCTCCCTTAATTGCTGCCATAATATGAAGAAAACGTTTGCTCCATGGTGGTCTTTCCACCTACACACGTTTTTCACGATACGTGGAGCCCATGAACCAGTTTAAGTGATGTAGTGCTTTTTACAATAAATGCTGTGTACTGAATTGTCGCATGTCTGATTGTACATTGTAGCTTTTTGTTCAACAATCGCAACTCTGTCTTGGCATAAGCTGGAATTATGATTAAATAACTAGATGAATAAAGCTATTGCGAAAAAGTGTGTCATTTCTGTTCATAGGTTTGGAATCACTAGTGTAGATAAAGCTGAAAAAAGTCAGTGTTTTGTTTCTCAGGGTAGTGACAACAATAAGCCAAATGTAAGAAAAAATGATATTCTGACTTATTCAAAGGGAATCAAAAAAGCAGTCAGTACCAGTGCGAACTATGCACCACTTTGCTTGTCAATTTGCAGCTCTCAACTTCCTAGGAATCAGCTGTGCATCTCTCTAAGCATAATACTTTTTTATGATGGTCCATTACACTTCGCGATGTAACAGTGTGACATATAGGTTATAGCCGTGTTACCTTCATGACGTTATCCGCTCATGGCTCATGACTCCCATCATTTGATGTGAGGGCACCGTGTACTGTGAAAATTTCGAAAGGCGCATCCTATGGAAGGTTCCTTTTTGATGCGCACAATAAGACATCATTGCTATATGAATCTGTGGCATTTTGGTCTCCGTAGTTTAGACGCTTTTTGACAAGCAAGGGCTGAGCAAGTTGCTGCGAAAGAGGCACAATTTTGAGTTTAACGGATTTGCATTAAATTTTGAGCATGAAAGGCTTGTCCAAAATCTCGCTCTGGCGCACACACGAGTCTGGGGGTTTAGTACGCAGACTTGCTATAAGTTGCCAACTTAAATAAATATGCGGCCTAAAGAGCCCACAACTTCTCCAAAAAGGAGAATAAAAATTTTAATACAACCACACAGAGGCGAACAAACCAAGCTCCACAGAAGCGTTAAAAAGAACGCAGATAAAAAGTATGCCAGGGAAAAATAAAATATCATATTTAGATTTTTGTTTCATTGCTGTTTAAATTCTGCTGTGCTTACAAAAAATCCAAGCGTTGTTTTCGACTTCACTTTCGATAGTAGAAATGAGAATACATGGAAGTCCGAAATATATCCGGCGCGATGAAACACTGCCAGCTGAAATACAGAGCAGTTACCGCCACCGATAAAAACCTTCAGATCTGAATGGATCTCCTCAGCCCTTTACCAACATAAGCGTCGAGTAAGAAGGCCAACATCAAGGCGACAGACTTGTAAATCAAATGTTGAGTACATCCGCTTCGCTGAGGCAAATGGAATGCCCTGTGCTGCTGCTGCGGAACCTGAGAAAGGTTTCGTCCAACTGTCATCTTTTGCGCCACAAGTGCCCAACACGCTCTTATTACGGATATGAAGCATTTGTGACGTAGTTTACCCAAGGATTCAGACCTACAGCCACTCAAGTTTCCCGGGACACCTGTATACCAACCCTGGACCATCGGCTCTTATCGGGCGTCTAAAGAAAGCCATTGCGGTCGTGTTTTCCATTTATATCCATTCCGATCCCAAGACAGGGTAGATCGCTTTCCCCAACGTGGTCTAAGTGTACAAGAGCGCAATCCGCGAGGCAACCAGGTAAACCCAACTGCACCTCGTAAATGGCAGAGTGGCCACAACAAAGCTCCACTGGATAATGCAAGACATCACTCAAGTTCGACGGCTTGCCCGGCTACACATTAAAAACCAACAGCACATCTACTCACGATAGAAAAATCTGCGCCGAAGCCACGCAGAATGAAACCCGCGAGACCCTGAGTGGGTCTGCACTGCCATCTGTCACCGCATATTCACTCAAGAATTTTGTTCCGCTATTTCGGCCGTACGAAACTCCTCAACTACGTATGCTGGACTGTGGAGGCGTTCCCAATGAACTGGCAGCATCCCAGGCAATGCCGCTCTCGTCCTTAACTGGTTCATATCGTGCGTCCAAAGCAGTTTAAAGCGCGCAAATACACCAATTTTGCGCTTGAATTATAGCTGTTTATTTTCGTCCTTACTTAATTTATTACAAAGCTTGCCTTTTGAAATTAGGGTAATGCCTCAAGGCTTTCGGTTGCTTGTAGATGGTGCAAGCCGCTTGCATGCGGCCTTGTTTGGGGCTAGATATGAAATGAGAATTATCTGAATACTTGCAGCTGCGCGCAGTTCTACGTTGTTCGGGGTTACCGTGGGTGCTTTACGCGCCTTACCTCGAATCCCTTTCGTAAGCTTTTATTCATACGGGCCGAGAGCGGCGGCGGTTCAGCTGTTTAAGCATCAGCGGCGCACGCTTGCTGTTACCCCTGGTGCTGAGCTGTTCAGTTGTTTTGAGCCGGAACACAGCGCTATAAGATTTTGGTTCAGTGCCACCTCAGTGTGCTTGCCTGTTGTCCCCAGCGTTCTCATCCATGTCATCATGCTAAAAAGGGTTCATCCATAAATAGAATATGCAGAGCAGTTAGGTGCGCAACGATACTCGTCAGGGGCGCAATGATCAATGCCAAATTTCTTACGACATGGCCAAAAAAGGAACATATACCTACGAAGCTTCGAGGTAGCTTCGCAAATTTTGGCTTGCAAACTCTGGACCAAAAGGGAACTTTACCGGGTAATGAAAAAAACCTCTTCCTTAGATACAGTGTGGCTCAAGGTGGCCAAACTCCAGGCCCCAAAATGAAACTATGTTCAGATTCCGATTCAACTGCAGATCAGCATCGGTCAGGAAACTCAAAACAAGAAGGCGCTTGAGAAGTGTAACGAAATTGGAGGCAAACGTTATAAAAATGAGCTTTGAATTCCCGTTGATGATTTGTTGCTAATTGAGCCAACAGGAACTCAATAGAAATTCAACGAGTGCTTGTGTTTATTCAAGAGTTACTCAGGAGAAGAGTGCACCCGACATGGAAATGTTGGGTGCACTCATTTAATGCTATGTAATGTAATGCTATGTGAGAAATCAGCTACTAATCTTCAAGGGCTGTTTACTATCATTATTTAATCTAACATACACCCCTAATTACACAAAACAGCAATTCAAATGAGTGTATCTGGCTGTATAACATTTAGGCAGTGGTATGCACTCGTAAAATTTTTGCAGTAATGCATGAACACCTGTAGGACAGTTCACAACTCATGGCACACTGGAAGGTAGATAGGTACCACTTCTGGTAATTCTGTTATCTGCTCACTCCCCCCTTGCACAATGTAAATGGGTGTATATCCTACAGGCACATGTATTCAGGTTTTTTCCTACACCAAATTTTGTTTCATCTGGTTCATGATACGCGCCAATAAGAATGATCAAAGAACAGTTTTGTGTTTAAAACCACACCATAAAAGCTATGAGTGGCCAGAAGTAGTTCAAAACACAGACAGTTAGGAGGGACTCTGCTGTCATGTTTGATGGACCATGAGGCCCTGAGTAAAAAAAGTCTCCTACAGCATTTGTACTTATGAACTTCACAATAACCGCTTGAACACATGCACAGTCTCCATGACGGTAAAGCCTGCCTTTCTTGTGGCATGGTAAGTTAGCTATATACCGAGGTGAGTTAGGTCTTAAGAGCGATTAGCTTCAGTGGATCGAAAAGAACCCGTTATTCAAATGCACTTAAAAATGTAAACATTTTCTTCTAAATGAAATGCATAAATCTCTTAGTGCCTTTAGAGGTTCTGTAATTTTGCTTTGTTAAAATGAAATCAAGGTAAGCACAATGAGAAAGGGCAGCAATTTCTCTGGGCACCTGAGCGTGTATATATTGAGACTCTTATCGAGGGCTATAAACGGATTAAACTGTGGAATGAAATGGCAAATGGCCCTGAAAAGAGCCCCTTAATCCAAGAGCCATAACAAATTGTCACAATGTTACTAATTTTTCATGGCTAATGCCCTTGCACCTACCGGCTTCAGCCTTGTCATAATAACAGGTGTAAGGGTTCTAACTGTGGCATCGTTGCAATCAGACGACACTACTGGCGGCAAGGTAAGCCTCCTTTGAAAGGTATTTGCCAGTTCGTTCTTGAGCTGCATGCTATTGTCACGCAGTAGTAACTGCAATCCGGAGAGGAGAAAAATAGCGAAAATTGGCGCCTAAATAAAACACTTTATTTGGGTTGACTTGCGCCCACAATAGACTGAATCACACGGCGACGGCGTAGCAACAAGTGTGCTCGGCGGTTGTCAAACAAAATGCCCGCCGCTCTCGCCGTGCTTAATTTTAAACCTGATAGCAAACTATAGAGATACGGCGTGAAAAATTGAGAACAAGCGTGCTCGGCGGTCATCGAACAGAATACCCACCACTCTGGGCCATGCTCAATTTGAAACCTGATAACGAACTTTAGACATAGACGCGCAAAATTACCGCAACCTTCTGGAACAACGTAGAATCAGCTCCGCTTGGATGTGATCAATCGAGATAAATCTGAACGTGTCTTGCAAAAAAGCGATAAAGCTGCGTTCTGGCAGCTCTGAAGAATGGACAAACAGTTCACAGATTCGCGGCACTATGGTAGTAGCACGTGCACGCTGGCACAGCGGTCGCTGTCCGAATAACATTGCTACAGAGTAAGTGAAACGTAAGAATCACTGTAATATGCACCAGTATTGCGCCCTTGTATTAGTATTTAGACGCAGGAACACAGTTTAGGAAAGTGAAAGTGGGATTCCGACAAGATATTACCAAAGCAAAGGCTTAGAAGCGTTTATTTTCACGCAAGATAATTTTTGAAACGTGACACTGAGTTCTGAACACACTTCTAAATAGCATTCCTGGCCAGACTTATTTTCACATTCTACATAATGTGATGACCCCCATAATGCGCAGGTCCACACGGGACGGAGAGGCAAAGAGACACCGTATGGCTCAGTTTAAACAAACAGGTATATTCAATAATTACACATGATTAAGATTAAACATCAGAGGCTGGGGCGTCCGAGCTTACGTGCCGACGACTTCATGGGGGCGATGGAGTGGCTCCGGAGTTGGGCTCGAGCGGTTGCTGGCAGAAGCTGCACGCCGACGGGCTTCGGCGCTGAAGGCCCTCTTGGCGAACGATGTCGTCCTGAGCGTGTATGCAGTAGAATTTCAATAGTCGTCCGTTTCTTCGAGGATGGTTCACAAACCCTTCCTCTAGTGTCGTTCGGCTTGGAAGATGAACAGGAGGCGAGCTTGTAGATGATGACAGCAGAGCATAATTTTACAACATACATATACAGAGAGTTAAACTGGAAAAAGCAGAACTGAATTTACAAAAGAACAAACTTTGCACTACTTTACTCATCGACCGGGCAGGTTAGTGCCTAAGTAGCATCACATTACATGCTAAGCATGGAGCCCCAGCTCAGACTGGACTGCATCCGTTTACATGCGCTTTTAAGCACTTGATTAACAAAGGACTAAGGGCGGTCATTTTCAGTGGCCCGCCCAAAGCATCAATTCTCCAATGGAAAATAACATGCGAGATGGGGACCACCCCTTGGGTTGGGCTTAGCCTCGAACCCAGAGTCTGTTAACAATACAAACTAAATAAACAACAAAAACGCCACCACTCTCTCTCAAGTGAGAGTATACACAGGCTCTCTCTTCGGAGCTAATTCACTAGCGCCTGTCTTTCCACATTCTTGGCGAGTACTGCCTGTCCGCCATGAAAGGTGTCCGTCACGGCCCTTCTGGGAATGCGCTTTTGTTCACGAGGCACGGCGGGAAGCTGTGGGTGCCTTCCCGGCGATAGCCCACGTCGAAAGGGGAAGGAGGGAAAGAATGTTGTCTTCGCGGTAGCGCATAGCGTCGGCTGTGGTACGGCGCGCTCTGGCCCGCTGACAGCTCCCTTGTCCTGGAATGTGCCCGGAAATTGGGGAGGATAAAGCCTGTTTCCCCGCGGCGGCGGCGGCGGGTCCGGTTGTTCTGGTCGTCACTCAAAGAGCATGGCTGGGTAATTGATGATGCCGCTGTCATTGGGTCTCCGTCTACGCCGTGCCGTGGAACGTGGAACCTCGCAGCACACAAGGAATGTCACACTCGCTCACCCTCCAGAAGAATGTTCTCCGAACATTTGAGTCCCTGCAGCTCCCCTTGTCTTTCTGAATCGCCTCGCACAGTGCGTCCGACAAAACACTTTTCGCTGCACTCAACACCACTGCACAACACCATATGCCTCCGCTGTCATAACTGGCGTCTCCAGGGGCAGCACTGATCTTCTTTTACAGATAAACATGAAACTCAGCACCCAAGCCTCTCCTTTCTAGTCCAAACTGGACGAAATAAATTTACCACAGTTACAAAGGAGCTCCCACTTCTAGCACGATCACGGCACAGACAAAAATATAGATAACGAAAGGAAGTAGGGCAGGTTCTGCATGCGCTCCGCATGCTCTCCTGTGAAGGTGTTACTTAATGACAGAAAGGTTTAACTATTAACTCCGATAACTTTACACATACGCATATAGCAATGTTATGAGCTGCGGCATTACACAATTCTAACCAGTTCACAACTCCGCTCTGTTTACGCCATTAGTCCGACTTAGCTTTCCGATTTCGCAGCGGATATCGGCCTTCATGAGTCATACTAAGTAAGTCTGTGCCCCTTTGTCTGCTTTGGGACTCGCGAGGGCTCGTGGCAGGAGCCTCTCCTGGCGTTATCTGCGCGGCAACCTCGCGCGCTTCTTCTTCTAGCAATGCATGAAGTAAATCCGGTGGCATTCCGGCCGTCACCTCGGGCGCCTGCCGAACAAATGCAGGAGAGGGCGTTTCTTGCGAACTATCTGCGCGCTCCGCTTCACTTCTGTCCCCATCAAAATCAGCGCTTTCCCTTTCCTCATTTCGTGAATACTGAACCGGTGCCGACTTGAGGCGATTTGCGTGTATCCTTATCAAACGCCGGTTCACGTCTCGGACTCTGAAGTTTACCGGAGAAAGCTTCTCGACAACCTCGCACGGTCCTCTCCACTTCGTCTGGAACTTACGAGCTAGCCCAATCTGCCTTTGGCAGTTTTCAATGTAAACGCTGTCCCCCACATCAAACGGCGCGTCTCTAGCACTGCGATCGTGCACCTCCTTCCTGCGCTTCGCCGCTTTCTTTAAGGACTCCTTTGCGATGTCCCTCGCCACTTGCAAGCGCGATTCTAGCTCAACCTTATAGTCGTCCAGTGAAGCGTATGGGACACGACGGGGGCCCTCTGGCACTTCACTAGGCTGGTCCGGGTCTCGGCCGTAGAGAAGAAAGAATGGCGATTCGCCCGTGCTCTCGTGTGCTGCGGAATTGTAGGCAAACATTGCATACGGGAGCCACAAGTCCCAGTCCCGCTGGTCGCGCGAAACAAAATGCGACAGGAACCCGGCCACGGTTTGGTTCAGTCGCTCCACCGCGCCGTTGCAAGCCGGATGGTACGGTGTTGTCTGCTTCTTAGCGATCTTAAGCAGCTCGCAAACTCTCCTCATTAGCTGCGACACGAAGTTCGTTCCCCGATCTGTCAAGAGTTGCCTCGGAGGTCCATGTCGGAGCACGATCTGTTCGACAAATGCTCTTGCAACCGTGTCTGCCTTCTGATCTGGGAGTGCTACCGCTTCCGCGTATTTTGAAAGGTGATCGACAAATACTAAAATGTACTTGTTTCCGGAAGTGGTCGTGGGCAATGGGCCCATTATGTCCATACCTGTCCGCTCGAAGGGAGCCGAAACCTCAGGGAACGGCTGAATTGGAGCTGGTCTTCGTCCCTTGGGTGTTTTTCTTTCGAGACAGGAATGACACTTCGCACAGTAGTCTCTAACATCCTGTCGCATGCCACTCCAAAAGTACAAACGCTCCACACGCCTGCGTGTCTTCGCTACGCCAAAATGACCGGCGCATGGCGCATCGTGAAACTCATGAAGAACCCTTTCTGTCCACGACCGAGGTATGACGACTCTCTCCCAAGCGGTTTTCTCTGGTCTCCCTTTCCTGGTTGGCCTCGTGCGCCGACACAGGGTGCCGTCTTTGTCAATGAAATAACCTAGCTGTTCGGGGTGAGACGGTGCGCCCTCTAAGCTTTCGATTATTCGCTTCAGGTCAGGATCTTTGCACTGCTCTGTGCGTAATTCGGCGGGGTCGACTACGGGGACAAACTCATCTATAGCTGCCACGGCAGCTGTGCGGCTGAGTGCATCAGCATTCAGATGTGTCTTTCCTGACTTGTGCTCAACTACAAAGCAGTATTCCTGCAGGTGTAGATTCCATCTAGCGAGTCGCGAGCTAGGGTCCCTGACACTCATCACCCATTTCAGAGGATGGCAGTCTGTGACTAGCTTGAATTTGCGGCCGTAAAGGTAGCATCTGAAGTGCTTTACTGCCCAGACAACGGCGAGGCACTCCCTTTCCGTAGCTCCGTACTTTTGCTCTGTGGGGCTCAGCTGTCGGCTAGCAAAAGCAACGGGATGTTCTTTGCCCTCGATAACCTGAGATAGCACGGCACCAACTGCGAACTTTGACGCATCTGTGGCCATAACGAAGGGCAAATTAAAATCCGGGTGGCGCAACAGCGGTGCACTCATTAGCTTCCTTTTCGGGGCCCCAAAAGAATTCTCCGCGTTTTCGTCCCAGCGAAAGGCGACATTTTTGGCTGTTAAGGCGGTGAGCGGCTTAGCGAGCTTGGCGAACTCCTCTATGTGCCTTCGGTAGTAACCGATCAGGCCGAGAAACTGCCGGACCTGGCGGACGCTAGTCGGGGATGGAAAATCCGAGACACACCTTAGTTTCTCAGGGTCCGGTCGCACGCCGTCAGCTGAAACAACGTGCCCGAGGTACTTCACCTCGTTTTTGAGGAATTGGCACTTAGAGGGCTTCAGCTTGAGAACCGCTCCTCTTAGTCGCACCAAAACCTGCTCAATATCGCGCAAATGGTTCTCAAAACTGTCACTGTATATGATAATGTCATCCATATACACGAAGCACAGCCTCCCCAGAAGACCTGCCAGGATAACATCAGCGGTTCTCTGCCAGACAGCAGGGCTGTTGGCCAGACCCATCGGCATTCTTTTCCATTCATAGTGCCCTGAGGGCGTGTTGAATGCCGTTTTCTCGGCATCTGCCGGATCCATTGCTATCTGCCAGAATCCCGCCGCCATGTCCACTACCGTGAAGTACCTGGCAGAGCCCAGCTGAGAAAGCGTCTCCTGTATATTGGGGATGGGGTATGGATCGATGCGAGTTACGGCATTTAGTTTGCGGTAGTCCACTACCAATCGATACGAGCCATCTGGCTTTTCCACCAATAGTGCTGGTGCTCCCCAGGGTGACTTTGAGTGTTCGACAATGCCGCGATCAATCAGGTCCTGCACCTGCCGCTCCATCTCCTCACGTTGGGAGTAAGGAATCCTGTACGCACGCTGGTAAACGGGCGATGAAGTGCCGGTTTCTATCCTGTGCTTTATAACGCCACAGCAGCCCAAATCCAGGTTGGACGCGGCGAATACCTCCGAGTAGTCGTTCAGCAAACCAGCCAGAGCCTCCCTCTCCCTGGATTTTACGTGAGAAAGATCGAACGACACCTTTGGAGCAGCCGAAGGACTAGCATGCTCTACAGTTGCGAGTACCGTATCGGTGGGCTCACGTTGCTCTATCGCAGAGGTGAAGAAAGCCAATGTTTTGTTCTTGGGAAGGCTCAGTGGCTGCTGGCTACAGTTAACCACCCGTAGGGGCACTCTGTGGGCGTCATTAACTGTCACGAGGCACGCGGCTGCCTTCAGGCCATTGCTGAGAGAGTCGACCGGCTCAAGCACTCCCACGGCGCCGCTCTCTACATCTGAAGGCACAAACGCGTACAAAATGTGCTCCGACCAAGGAAGTACGACCGCCTCATCGACCAGCCTGACGGCAACCCGCGAATATACCTTCTCCAATGATCCCACTGTTTGACGGGTGTCAATATCGGTAATGCGAATCTCAGCCCCTCTCCTGTTCAAAAACGGAACTTTTGAGCCGCCCGCATTAACCTCTTCCTCAGAGAATGAGACTACTACCTTCCCTTTTCTCAAAAAATCCTGCCCTAATATACCTGACACTCCGTTTGGCAGAGACACCGTGTCCGGGCATACGTAGCAGGGGTGCTCCAATGCAATTCCGCCGAGAGAAAAGTGTAACCGGTAGAGTCCACTTAAACCAAGAGGATCCCCCGTTATGCCTACAAATTTGGTTGCCATACCACCCGACGCTTCCAACACCTCGCGGTCCCCCTTCCTTCGAAGCGTGTTAAAACTGCTCTCCTTAAGCAATGTCACCTTCGACCCCGTATCTATCAACAATTCCATGCAGCAACCATTTAACTTGCAACGCACAACAGGGCATGCCTCGTCGGCCACACAAACTGCCACCACCTCATCATCCACTGCTCCCTCCCCACGCTCCTCAGGCTGGGGAGGACTAACTAGTTTTTTGACTCGGTATCTGGAGCCCCGCTGTAGGCTTGCTTAGGGCGTGTCTCGCCTGCTTCTCTTTGTGGCTCCCCAAGGCGCACGTTTTGGCAGAACCTGGCGATGTGTCCGTGACCCTGGCAAGCGAAGCATACGATTTCTTCAAAATCTCGCATACCGCGCCTGTAGGTTTGTGGCGGTCTCCGGTTTCCAGCGAATGGGCGCTGTTGAGCGCGCGCTTCAACCTGGCTTTCTACCTGCTGAGATAGCAGCTGTTTCAAGCGATCTAACCGCTCTGTCAAGAGAGCAACCTCAGGGTTGAGCACCGCTCTCTCTATGACGCGTACTCTCGCTGCGGCTGTCGTTAACGCCTCATTTCGTTCCTCATCCAATGCGGCCTCCACGGCTTGGTCGAAATTGCTCGGCTTGCGCGAGAGCACGAACCGGCGCACGGGGTCTTGCAGACCAGCCACGAACAAAGCGGTCATTTCCTCTTTAAGTATATCCTCTGCGTATTTCTTCCTTAGCTGGTCTCCTTCCTCCTCCCTGCTTAACGTATCGCGTGCTAGGCGCTGAAGCCGCGACGCAAATGTTCGCACGTCCTCCCCTATCATCTGTCCGGCGTCACGGAACCTCGGTACCCGCACGTGACGTGGTTCAGTGTCGAAATGCTCAAACGCGAGCTTCTTAAATTCCGCAAATGATTTTGTGGATTTTACCTTTTCGTCTCGCCATGCAAAATCATGAGCAGCTCCTGCCATCTTACACCTCGCCATTCCCAGCATTTGAGCATCGGACCATCCCCCCATTTTCCCAATCTCTTCTAGCATGGAAAAGAAATCGCAGATTGGAACCCCTGTCTTATCTCCCGTAAACGTCGGAATGACGCTTCCTAATGCCAGCATGCTTGCTCCGAGCGACGGCTGTGGAGTGGGAGCTCCCTCAGATAAAGACATTTTTTTTTCAAGCCCTCCGGTGCCTCAAGCCTCTCAAATGGGGGTAAAAGTCCCACAATCAGTCCCGTGATTCTCTTTTGATTACAATTTTGAACTCATGAATGTCGCAGCATTCAGAGGACATTTGCTTTTGAGACCCCACTTCTGAAACCAGTGTGATGACCCCCATAATGCTCAGGTCCACACGGGACGGAGAGGCAAAGAGACACCGTATGGCTCAGTTTAACAAACAGGTATATTCAATAATTACACATGATTAAGATTATACATCAGAGGCTGGGGCGTCCGAGCTTACGTGCCGACGACTTCATGGGGGCGATGGAGTGGCTCCGGAGTTGGGCTCGAGCGGTTGCTGGCAGAAGCTGCACGCCGACGGGCTTCGGCGCTGAAGGCCCTCTTGGCGAACGATGTCGTCCTGAGCGTGTATGCAGTAGAATTTCAATAGTCGTCCGTTTCTTCGAGGATGGTTCACAAACCCTTCCTCTAGTGTCGTTCGGCTTGGAAGATGAACAGGAGGCGAGCTTGTAGATGATGACAGCAGAGCATAATTTTACAACATACATATACAGAGAGTTAAACTGGAAAAAGCAGAACTGAATTTACAAAAGAACAAACTTTGCACTACTTTACTCATCGACCGGGCAGGTTAGTGCCTAAGTAGCATCACATTACATGCTAAGCATGGAGCCCCAGCTCAGACTGGACTGCATCCGTTTACATGCGCTTTTAAGCACTTGATTAACAAAGGACTAAGGGCGGTCATTTTCAGTGGCCCGCCCAAAGCATCAATTCTCCAATGGAAAATAACATGCGAGATGGGGACCACCCCTTGGGTTGGGCTTAGCCTCGAACCCAGAGTCTGTTAACAATACAAACTAAATAAACAACAAAAACGCCACCACTCTCTCTCAAGTGAGAGTATACACAGGCTCTCTCTTCGGAGCTAATTCACTAGCGCCTGTCTTTCCACATTCTTGGCGAGTACTGCCTGTCCGCCATGACAGGTGTCCGTCACGGCCCTTCTGGGAATGCGCGTTTGTTCACGAGGCACGGCGGGAAGCTGTGGGTGCCTTCCCGGCGATAGCCCACGTCGAAAGGGGAAGGAGGGAAAGAATGTTGTCTTCGCGGTAGCGCATAGCGTCGGCTGTGGTACGGCGCGCTCTGGCCCGCTGACAGCTCCCTTGTCCTGGAATGTGCCCGGAAATTGGGGAGGATAAAGCCTGTTTCCCCGCGGCGGCGGCGGCGGCGGGTCCGGTTGTTCTGGTCGTCACTCAAAGAGCATGGCTGGGTAATTGATGATGCCGGTGTCATCTGGGTCTCCGTCTACGCCGTGCCGTGGAACGTGGAACCTCGCAGCACACAAGGAATGTCACAATAACATTCACACAACACTACATTTCTAATCACTACTTATTTACACAACTGCGCAGACAATGCCTATGAACTATTTACAAGCAAAGCACATTAGTCCAGCTCAGACTACTCATGATATTTAGAGGGCACACAACAGCTCTCAACACAGTCACACTGCATACACAATGCACATGTGCGCACTGTATTTACACAAAATTTGTTTACCATAATAACCTATACTAATGAACAGAAGCAAATATTAAGGTCTGGCATAGTCTTACTAGACAATAGAAAACAATTCTGCATAAAAATAAGCATTACAAACAGTGCCCATAGAAGACCCATCGATACAAACACAAAAAGATGGAGCATAAACCTAAAGTACAACCTTTAAATCACATAATTCATCGCTGGACAGCAATGTGTTAATGACTACAATATGCAATGGAGGTTGGTACTGCTAGTTGTATAATGTACTGCCAGCAAATTAGAGAAGTTGCCATTGTTCAGAGGGATTTCCACATTGTATTCATAACATCCGTACTTATGTGCGATGCAATGTGGCGGACAGCAAGCGTGCTGTGTCCTCTCTCTGGTCAGTGCAAGTCTGACAATCCACTACCCTTATCATGGTCATGCTTCGTATACATGCGAATCCTAGTAGGCTATAGGCCAACCACGACGAATCAACCACGAACCAACCAAGAAACATGAGAGGCTGTTTTATGTGATCCATGAAATGTGCAACCGCAAGATAACCTTCCGGACTTTGCTGTTCACGTGTGTTTTATCTGTGCGGAATGGTGCTGTAAGCCACAAGCCATCTCAAGTGACGAAGGTCAACGCTACGCCATGTGATTCTGCAGTAGCAATCATAAACAACCAGTCTATCAAGGTGGTGGCTGAAGGAACAGTCAGCATTCAACTATCTGAGATTGGCAGTGATGCAAACCAGACACTTGATGGCATGCTTAGTGTACCAGATCTCAATGCCACCTCTTAGTGGCCGGAAATATTGATGAGCAAGAGCTGCACGTCACATGTTTCCACTGCGCGGCATGACTGAATACTACGGGATGTACGCATGTGACCATGGTGGTTTGAGGAAATGAATTAGTAATCTTCTTAGGTGTGAAGCCACACATGCCAAGGCATCACAAGAGCTGGTGCACTCAGATGTAATTAGGACAATAACACCAACATTCCAAGGGGGTCGTCGTTGTTTCACAGATCACTCCTCTAAATAGGGCATAGCGTGCCCGATGAAAAAAATTGCTCAGTGAAAAGCTTTCATAATACAAAAATCAAGACGTCAGTCAGTAATAAGGTAGGTAGTGATAAGACGTTAGATAATGATGAGAAAGCACTGAATTAGTAGTCAGCCTAACGTGGCAAAAGGTGTTAGTCAACTACTCCTGGCACAGTGGAGCAGAACGCAGATCTTGAATGCTGAACAAAACATTGCTTGACATGGCTATGCGACATCTTCAGGAATCTGATGTAACCAAGAAACTATAGGCTTATGCTCTCATTATTGCAAGTCAGATCAGAAACAAGGGCCGATCATTTCCGTAGGCACTGTGGTAGGAGGAATAGCAAAGCTGAACCAGACAAGAGTGTCTAGAGGCAGAACGTGGAACAAGAAAAATAGTTGAAACAAGCACACTAAGCAAACTTACGCAAGCTAGCATTTGTGTACATACCAGTGCATAAAGGTTGGCTACCCAGATGCCGTGATAGGCTGCAAACTTTGCAGAAAGAAAGAAGATCAACTCTTTGTCAGCATGAATGATCAAGACAACATTGCTTCAGGTAGCGTGCGCGTAGTATGCAGCAGTGCCAATGAAACAATGAATTTTGAGGTTAAAGCCCGCTTAGATGCCTTGCTTAATGTATGCCCATCAGATCGTACAGACCGAAAATTCGGAGGAAGTGGACTCGTCTACCAATGAATACGATGGGCTCGTACCGCAGGCATTGCCTCAGGCATATGACAGCGTTGATGCACTGACACACCCAGACAGATTGGAAATAAGCGAACACATTAAAAGGAATGCGGCGGGGAAGTATTGACCGACCAATCATGTTAAAATAAAAGACGTAGCATGAACCCGTGTCGTAAGCCTGCTCTCCAAACTGCACCGGCGTCAAAGACTAGATCCGATGCAGCCCGAAAAACGAAAGGCTGTCAATAAAGTGCATGACAGTGAAGAGATGGTAATACGTTTCGTTTATGAGGGTTTAACGTCCCAAAGCGACTCAGGCTATGAGGGACGCAGTAGGGAAGGGCTCCGGAAATTTCGACCACCTGGGGTTCTTTAACGTGCACTGACATCGCACAGTACACGGGCCTCTAGAATTTCGCCTCCATCGAAATTCGACCGCCGCGGCCGGGATCGAACCCGCGTCTTTCGGGCCGGCAGCCGAGCGCCATAACCACTCAGCCACCGCGGCGGCGAAGAGATGGTAATAGTTCCCGCTGACAAGGGAAACGGCACATCGCCTTGGACAAACGAGAGTATAAACGCAAGTCGGGAAGCATGCGCGAGGATGAGAAAACTTACATCCCCCTGAACTGCGATGCCACTTCAAAACTACAAAGAGACTTGCAGAAATTTTTGGCCGATGTGTTCCGCGTTATTCACGCACAGCACGAGTCAGTTTATTTTTTCCTTCTCTGCAACAATGGTCGCGTGTCCGCTCTGTATGGATTGCCTAAGATCATTATTTCAGGCGTCCCGATGCGTCCATTCGTAGACTATACCCGCTCGCCTCTACACCAGCTGTCGAACTATCTACATCGCGTTATATACCCATTGGTCTCAAATAGTAAAACGTACAAACAGAAATCTTAAGATTTCACTGAAAAAGTTACACGGTTCTTGAAGGTGACGAAATCTTAATGTTGTTCAATGTAAAGCCGCCTTTCACTAGTGTGCCAACTGACATTACCGTCAAGGTTTGCACAGATGCGCTCGAAACGGAGCCAACTCTACCGGAAAGAACACCCATTGAAGTTCCAGACCTCAGGATACTTCTGTAGTTCTGTCTGGCTAATACCAATTTCACATTCTAGAAGAGCATCGTTAAACAGGTCCATGGAACTGCTATGGGAGCATCTATATCTGTCACCGCAGCAAACTTGATGACAGAGTCACTAGAGTTTCACGCGCTCTCCAGCTTCACACCACGCCCAAGGGTCTTCCTTTGATTTGAGGATGATTGCTTCTGCATCATCAAGAAAATGGCTTTGAGCGCGTTTCTTTTACACCTGAACAGTATACAACCGGCGATACAGTTCACGACGGAGGAAGAAGTCGACTGTTTTCTGCCATTCATACACACACTTGTAAAACTTCACGGTGTCAGAATTTTATTTAGTGTATTCAGGAAGGACATGCACTACGGCGTGTACCTTAAATTCAGTTCCGTGCACTCGACCTATTACAACAAGTTCGTCTTTCGTCACTTGCATGCCATGCAGACAAACTCTGTTCGACCCCAGAGCACAGAGCGGCAGATTTGGCTACCACACGCAGTGACCTGTTGTCTTCGGGCTATCCCAGTTCATTTATCAAGACTGCCGAAAATCGCCTAGCTCATCCAGCGCCTCAAGAACTGCAGCGATAGGAAAAAGCAAAAAGAATCCGATACCCCAAGTCGTCGGCGTAAGCGACACCTTGTCCCACATTTTTTGCTCATACGAAGTCGACTTCGCACATGTCCCTACGCGGAAGCTTAGACCCGCAGTGGTGACAAAGAAAGACAAATTAGCGAAGGAAACGTTCACGGGCATCATGAACAGAATTCTTTGCGCTAGTTGTGAACATGCGTGCACCTTTAGAACGGCCGATTTCAGAAAAGATTGCAGCGGCACAACAATGATGTCAACAAGAAGCACGTGGAACATCCGCGCTGGCTGAACATGCAGGCTCTTGCGGCCACGACATCGACTGGGATGGCGCAAAAACAATCATAAAAAACAACAAGACGACAGGGCAATACTTTAAATCCCTTCATATTCAGACGATGGCACACACTCTCAATCGCAACGAAGGCAATCTATCCCCGATGTACACTCGCTGCTTGCGTCACATCATAAAACCTACATAATCAATCCTCACTTCTATCCCTTTAACGTGAACAAGGCCCCTGTAGCGGGGCCGAAACGACTTTTAACAAGATTGGTCGCCGCTCAATGCTTTCCCGCCTGAACATTCCCGACTAAAGGGGTTTCGAGCAAACCCTGGATTTCACAAAGATTATGGTGGCTACTACATGGCCAAGCAAAGCAGGAAATATCCTGAAATAGTGTGTGAAGCACGGTCTGCGCGAAACGAAGAGAAAGAGGCAGCCTTGTAAAGTGAATTAAACATTCCAAAAATTTCAAAAACATGGGAGGTTGTGCCAAAACCGAAGGTCTGACAGCCTTTTAAATGAAAATGGGAAGCTTGCATGCCGTACAAGACAAACTGTGAATTGAAATGACATGTCTGATATTCAACCAACGCCACGGGACCCTTCAACAAGGCTGTGAATGCAACAAATACTCTGGAGCAATATGGACTTTTGGGGATCGGGATAATGAACATGGTGAAAATGCATCAAAGTGAAGTGTCAGTGATGTAATGTACTGCTGACTAATGGATACACTTCACTTAGTTCTCAGCACTGTCCGTGTTGAGTCCTTTCATCTTTTACTAATACCAGTGTTGTAGGTGTTACCGAAAAAAAGTAACTAAATACGTACTCGTTACGCTAAAAAAAAGGAACGCGTTACTGCCCTACGTTACCTACAAAGAAAGGTAACGCGTTATTGTTACCGTTACCGAAATAAAGTACCGCACGTTACTTTGCCGTTACTTCATGGCTATTATTTTAATTAGTCCTCGCCTTAAGTACTTACGATAACAATTCCATAAAGCTCATATTTCACATAAAACTTCTAGCTCAAACAAGATTTTATGCGAAATCTTGATTTAACGAGAATACTGTGAACAGATGTGCAGGAGCTTAGCAATGTTAAAGCGCCATATAAAAACGGCGCCCGAAAAACACGAAAAAGATGTTATAGTAGCCTAAAGTTCCCTGTATAGATACATGTTGTGGCTCCTAACTCTATGGCACATGGTAAGTATGTAAGTGGTTTATATTAAAACAATAATAAAAAGGAAGGAAAAGATTTTTGCTAGCCCCAGCATCTGCCATCGGTACTGAAGCACCTCAGCTGGGACAGCGGAAATAAAGGATAGCAGGCACAATAGAGAAATTAAATGAAAGAGGTGAGGGAACAGGAAGAGAGGATAGGGGGAGAGGTGATATACAGAAACTATTTACACAATAAGGAATCTTTCCAGGTTGTGCGCGTGATTAGTTCATGACGGAGTAATAAAAAAAAACTCGCGCACAGCACTATATGCTGACTTCATCTGGAGTGGGGCGTCCAGATGTTAACCGTCCAAGGTAGAGCTAGCGGAACGTCTGGTCACTGCGTGTAACTACCTGGCGGAGAACAGACGGGACGCCAAGCCCGAATGCCCTGCGGCCACAATGGCGTTTTGAGGGAGTCTGGTAGTATGTCCAGCGCCCTATAGGCCGCAAGCATATCGCGACGAGCATCGGCTTACACGGCACTGTGAAGGAGCAGGTGCTCAAGTTTTTCCACCGCACTATGGCACATGGTGAAGCCATTTTCTGAACGTGACATTAAACACAGAATGACATTTCATCATCTTCTTGACCCGCCGCGGTGGCTCAGTGGTTAGGGCGCTCGACTACTGATCCGGAGTTCCCGGGTTCGAACCCGACCGCGGCGGCTGCGTTTTTATGGAGGAAAAACGCTAAGGCGCCCGTGTGCTGTGCGATGTCAGTGCACGTTAAAGATCCCCAGGTGGTCGAAATTATTCCGGAGCCCTCCACTACGGCACCTCTCTCTTCCTTTCTTCTTTCACTCCCTCCTTTATCCCTTCCCTTACGGCGCGGTTCAGGTGTCCAACGATATATGAGACAGATACTGCGCCATTTCCTTTCCTGCCCAAAAACCAATTACATTATATACATCAATCCTAACTTCACAAAGAAAATATTGCTGAACTCTCAAGAAATTTAAGGTTATTCTTAAAAACGTGATGTTCCAAAATGCTCCATATGCTTCCACTCTTTAGAGTTGTGTGTGTGAGTGGTTTGGGAAGGGGAGGTAAGTGAAGACAAGTGTGTGAATGCGTGTTCGTGCACGCGTTTCGTGCTTTATGGGTATTTTGTTTTTCTTTTCTTGCTGGGTGCGTCGTGAAGGGCAGGTGTTTTTGTCGTCGAGAGCACCTGAAGATTTTGTTTATTTACAACATCACTTTAGGTGCTCCGCGCTTTTTTTCTAAAAAAGGAGGAATAGTGGGTTACAAATGAAACAAAAAGTAACTAGTAACGTGACACCTCACGTTACCGAAAAATGTTAACGTAAGTTACCCGTTACAGTTCCGAAATGGTAACGAGCACGTTACAAAGTTACCGAAGAAAGTAACGCGGTACCGGTAACGCAGCTACTTGTAACGCGTTACCGCCAACACTGCTAATATGCTGCACGACATCGCAGTGTGAAAAAGTCCTTCGCGTCCTTTCCTACACAAGTCCCTGACAACCACCTCCCATGACATGGGCACGCTGCCCTTACATGCAAAAACCAAGAGTTACGAGTGCAAACATCGTCGGTACCTTCCCTTACAGCAGCCTTTCAGCAAGCAGGCTTCTTGTTACAATGTGAAGAAAAAATGGCGCTTTTAAGTAGCATTTCTTAAGTTGCTCCAAGAGAACAAAACAACAAACTCAAGGTGCCAGCATGCTGAATTATATCTATAGCATGTAGCTGGTGTTAGTCAAGTGCTCTTCCCATATTAAAAGGACACTGAGGAGAAATTGATGTTGGCTTGTATTGATAGAATACCAGCTCCCCACTCCTGCTTAAGGCTTTGCAATAAAGCCAGCAGTCTTCTGTAAATAAATAAATAAATAAATAAAAACGCCACTCTTACTGAAAACAAAGCTCTTGTCAGGTAGAAAATAGCAAGAACCAAAATACAGGTATCGCCGCCACAGGCCAATCTCGCAAGTACTAGCGTAATGACGTCATAGGACAAGAGACGCCACCTTGGAGGAATTTTACTTCCTCCATGGAAACCACGAATCTCTGAGGCTCACAAAGGAAGCTTGAGCGGTTAAATATTGACGTAAGTTTTGTTTTTAAACCGATATTGCACTTTTATCACACAAAAAAGACAGACAAAAGAAAACCTGAATGTTGGAAGCAAAGAAAACCGATGTTTGACGGCGCCACAGGCGGCCAGGAGAGTTTCGGTTTGTTATGGCGCTTCGAGTCTAATAGCTTTGCGTGCCCCGTGGTTTTGTTTTTGACGCGTCAAGATATAAAAGCGCCGAGCAGCAGAGGAACTCTAAGTGCCCCTTCAAGTGCTAGTTAACATTTGAAGGAACCTTTTAAGGCAGGTCAGATGATCGCCACTGTCGATGAAAAACTGTGATGACGCGATGGTTGGTGATCGTACTAGGCAGTTATCAGTACAAAGAGCCCTTCTGTATTTGTACGCTCGCCCGGCGAAACATTCCCGGCTGTGCCTGTCAAGTTCAAACTACTTAACAAATCGCTCATTAGGGGCGGAAGGCAAGATGGAAGGCAGTTAAGAAAAAGAGATTTGAAACCTGTAGAGACCGTGACTCCACTCTCCTCCAACTCGTTTGTTAGCGGCTCCATTCAATAGCTTCGGCAGTTGGGCGGAGCTGTTCTATTCGAGCTATCGACTAATTTAATCTCTTCATATTACACATATGAAGGTACATGCAGGTGAGCGCGAGAGCGCGATCCAGTGGACCATGAACCTCCAGAAACGCGAGGATCCCGTTGAAATGTTGTGCGTCGGCTTTACTTTCAAGCCGCCAACTTACAACACGAGCGCCCTTGAGCACCCATTCGTTTTTTTTTTGGCAAAAATTAACTGGCCCTTGCAACCATGGGAAACTTCCTCGATGCCACCTGCTGCACCATGCTACGGAGCCTTTCAGGGAATCACAATCCATTGGTCCGAAAGCCTCGGACAGCCTCCGATGCGCACGACACGCCGACCTTGTCCTCGCTCCTCGCGACTCCCCGCACTGGGGTTACATTTAATTAGCAACGGCTGCTCACCGAGGAATGGGGAAGCGACCAGCCGGCGCCTAACCTAACCGTGCTCTTTCAAAAGCATCGCATGCTCTGTGGAGTTGAGGTCACTGAAATCCAGGCCAGAGTTTTTCGAAACTTCGTTGCCGGGTTCGGGAACGGGATCCATCGTAACACTGGCAAGACGCCGGTGCAGACGTAAACGAAGCGACGGTAGTGACCCCCGATAGATGCCTTCAATGTGTAGCGGCGGTAGCTTTCATTTCCGTTGCTTCTAGACCGCACCACTAGCCGACAGAAATCACGGAGTCTGCGTTTAAATAAAGTTTCACGTCACTCTTTCCTGTGACGTCATAAGAGTGGCGAGTTTGAATCGGAGGGCGACAAAAATGTTTCAACTTCGAATCCAAATTTTTTTTAAATAAATGCATCTTTCGCTCCTGGACAAGCGGCAACAAAGCCATGAAATGGCGAACTATCAGATTTTTCTAACAAAAATAATTGCTAGAGGTCTCCTCACTGTCCTTTTAATGATGCACAAGCAGCTAAGGCTATGATGTGCCGAACACAGGGCACATTTAATTAGTGTGATGACATAAGAACTTTGGGACCTTTTTTAAGGTTTCTTGAAGTGTTGAAAAAGTACTCCTCTCTGAAAATAGTTGATATTACAGTAAAACAGGGGTTCACAATATTTATAGCCTCAAGAAACCTCAGCAATTTTAAAAAGGTGCTGAGAAACCTTGCATACCTCGACTTCTGTCCCTTCCTGGCTAACATGCATAAAAAAAGAGCATACATATACACGACTCCTCAAAAAATTCCCGTATTAAACCAATAATGACCGGCTGTTCAGTAAAATAGCCAGCCATGAGCAATTACACTATGACTGAGCAGCTTGCTTACCCTTTAAAACATGTAAAGTGGTATACACATGTACAGGTGGGATAAGAATAATACGGATCAAGCATTGGCATTTAAACTTTTCTGAGGAGTTCAGCACAAATATGAAAGTTTCTTGGGCTTAAAATCAGCCTCACCAAGCATGTCAGCATCATTTTCTAACATTTGTATAAAGTATGAAGAGCGTTCATATAGTTCATATTACTCCCATCAACGAAGACAGATTAATGAGACTCAGGCGTCGCTGAGTTCAATCTTTCTCTACAATATTCCTCTCGCCCAATATATAACACACTTAGTTTAGCCACCGAAGGGCTAGCTGCCGTAGGCTATAGCTGAATACCCAATTTTGAGACTTCAGGAAAAGCTACACATGGCTAATCACTTCGTCCAAGAAATACGTCCGGTACAGTAAATCTTTTATGCACGGGAAGAGGAAGTCACTATATGCGACGGCGGGTGAATATGGGGAATGGGGCAAAATTATTTAGCATAAGGAGGCCGCGTGTGTCGCAGTAACTTGTGCTGAGTAAGCCAATGCGCTGTCAAGGAGCAGATTGACTTCTTTTGTTGTGCTTTCCTCAGAGCTTTGTCTTGATAGCATCCAAAAATTTGGCGAGAATCTTGCAATATTATCACTCTGTGAATATTTGGTGTTCCTGAGCATATCTGTCAGAAGACCACTACGGCAGTCACAGAACACGCTCACACATAACCTTTTCTGATTACGGCATAGCCCTGGCCCTTTTTGGCACTTGTGAGTTGACATGCTGCCACTGTTTGCTTTGTGATTTATTTCTAGGTCATTATGGGGCACCCAACACTCATTCATGGCAATGAGGCAGTCAGAAAATTCATTAGAGTTTATATCGCCGAAGCTTTAAAATGCTTCGGCTGATTCTTTACTGAAGTCTTTTAGCACTGACATCAGGACCGCGAAACCCAGCACAAGTGGCAATTTTTTTCATGTGCAAGTTATTGTGAAGGATGCTGTGCACTGGCCTGCACTCACTTTAACCTGCTACACTACCTTTTCGACCGTCATTCACAGGGCAGTAAGCATTGTACTCCGTTTCATACATAGCAGCCCACGCTGCAAAATGTAGCGCGCTTGTTTGCACAATGCTAAATACTTACCCAAAAGGTAGTTCATCGTACAACCAAATTCGACACAGGCATACTTGGTTGCGGTTGCGACAAATCGTAAGTACCATGACTGGCAACCTAGTGCACTTCAATTTACCTCTTGCGACATTTTCGTCCTCGGCCTAATCAAGACTTCTAGAACGAAGTATGACATGTGATCGCTTGAAACGTGGCTGATAAGACGAATCGCTCAGACTAAATCCGCACTTGAAAAGTGATTTTCACTCAACGAAAATTATAGCCAAAGGGCTCAAACACTGAATCTCCCAAAGCTTCGAATGTGATTTTCAATGGTAGCCCTTTTTTATACCGTTCTTCGTATTCGTCTAAAAACTCATTGAGGCACCGAGGAGTAGGAATGAAACGTGTTGAGTGAGTAATAACTTTATTGAGTGACCCGCTGGGGTTAACACAACGACGACACGTGAGGACGTCGAGATCTTGTCTCTTCTCCGCCTCCAGGGCCTGCTGAATGGCCCACAGCTAGTCGTGGAGGCTGGAGCATCGTGGTGCAGTAAATTTTTTTAAGAGCACGAAAACTCGATAATCTCCACAGCGTTTACTTGCTATGTATAAACCGCATATATAGACTCCAATTGCGCAAAAATTTGTACTACAGCATCCAGCGATAGTTAGTGTCCAGGCTTGTATGACCGCATTAAAACAATCTTCGCATTTCACAAGTGTCATAACCTGGGGCAGTCTCTCCATACACCACCAACAGCTAGAGATGCATCTCCTTGACATTGTGTCCCTTCAAGTACAGAAAACAGCTGACTGCTCATGCTTCAACTTTTTCAGTGGACGCTGCCATTTTTGTTTATATGTCGTTGTGGTGTTCCATAGCATTATAAAGAATACTTTTTACATTCCACTAAGTTTATGATGCCCATCAAGTACACCTGTTTCATTTTTATGATACCGATGATAAAAACTCTATGAACGCTCCTCCTAATAATTGTTTTTTTTTAGGGTAAGGAAATGACGCAGTATCTGTCTCAGATATCGTTGGACACCTGAACCGCGCCGTAAGGGAAGGGATAAAGGAAGGAGTAAAAGAAGAAAGGAAGAAGAGGTGCCGTAGTGGAGGGCTCCGGAATAATTTCGACCACCTGGGGATCCTTAACGTGCACTGACATCGCACAGCACACGGGCACCTTAGCGTTTTGCCTCCATAAAAACGCAGCCGCCGCGCTCGGGTTCAAACCCGGGAACTCCAGATCAGTAGTCGAGCGCCCTAACCACTGAGCCACCGCGGCGGGTCAATGCTCCTCCTAAAGATTTATTTATGCTGGGAATGCGTGAGAGGAGTGTGATCGCTGAACCGGGTTATTATGGCCGTAGTACTACAATGGCTACTGCAAATCATGACAAATCAAAATTGAATAGATTCATACACACTCCAGCATTTCTGTTGCACACACTGCACACAAGTAGAGAGACTGAACTAAGAACGAAAACCACGCAAAGGACGATACACAGGGAAGAAGTAGACAGGACGAGCGCGGACTTGCAACTGTTTATTGAAACACATCTTCCTTCCATCACCAACCCTACGCATGCGCAACAAGCAAACTCTATCTTATCGAGTTCAAGAACTTCAGCTCCTTCTTGTACAGATAGACCGAAGCCTCGCTTACACACTTCTCGGGCCCATATCTATCAATCTGCCAGGCTTCGATGACCTCACGCGTTTTCTGGTCTTTGGCCCTTCCGATTATCTTTGTACGCTCAAAGAGTGGCGTGCATTTATTGTCACAAGAAAGACAGTGTTTGGGCAAATGCATGCCGCTGTGAGAGCCCAACGAATTTTTGTGTTCTTGTAGGCGCTTATTAATGCAGCGTCCCGTTTGTCCCACGTAAACTGAGCCGCAACTAAGCGGGATTTCATACACTACTCCCATTCGACAGGACACAAACTTGATTTTGTGGTTTACACCACAGCCTGCTTTTGTTCTCGTTTCATTGTTAGTTAGCGCGCACAAACGGGACAGCTTACAAGGCGCCGAAAAGAAGATTTCCACACCGAATTTTCCTGCTACCCTCTTCAGGCCATGCGAGGTCTTATGTATATAGGGCAGTACTTCAAATTTCCGCCTCTCACGAATGCCAGATTCTCGAGCACTAGAAATTGGGATGACGGTTCTCAACAGAGACCCGGCAGCGGCCTGCAGAAGCGACGAGGGAAACCCAGCACAACTTAGGCGTGCGACTTGAGCGGAAAAGCTGAGTGAAACCTTGTGAAAACAGGACTTCAGTAATGATGACCTCAAGCAGGATGAAGCAATTCCTCTCTTAATAAGCTTAGAGTGACAGGAGTCATAGGGTAAAAGGGCCTTTTTTGTTCTAGGCATGTACATCCAACACAAGTGGTCCGGTTCACTGAAAAACAATCTCAAGTCCAAGAACTGTAAGCAGGAATTCTCAGGCAATTCCACGGTAAAATTCAAACTGGGAGCCTTAGATTTAAAAGACGTTAAAACTTCATTAGTGACCTCTTGTGGGTTGTCATTGGGATTCATTTTTAAGAGTATTAAAAAGTCGTCTACGTATCGGAAAACTCGCGCGATGCGGTCGTCAGTTAGCGCCCGTGAGAGTGAACAGTCAACTTCCGCTAAATATATTTCAGTGAGAACAGGTGCAACACTCGACCCTATACAAATGCCTCGTTTTTGCACATAGAATTTATCCTGAAAACTCACTAGCGTTGAGGAGAGGTACACATTCAACAGTTCCATGAAACCTTCTATCGAAATGCCGCAGGCATTTTGGAACCCCACAACCCCCAAACGCTCTATACAGTTGCTGACCGCCATGAGCAGTTCGTTGTGAGGAACCGAATAAAACAGCTCTTCAATGTCAACCGAGAAGCCATAATTAACACCTGGCATGCTCTCTTTGAAAATTTTCACAATGCCGTCCGAACTGGTGGTCTTGTAGGGGTCTTCAGGCGACAGACTCTTCAGGTGTCTTTGAAGGTATCGGCTAACAACTGCCTGCCAGGTTCCTCTCTCCGTTACGATTGCTCTAAAGGGGCATTCTAACTTATGACTCTTTGCACTAAAAAACACAGTGAGCACATGTACCTTGTTACTCATCACTTCATTCTTCATCCGCTCAAGCTTCAAATCATCTAAAAGCGCAACCGCTTTGGCCTTCGCCTTCGTCGGCTTCACATCCGCAACTCGGAAGTTCTTGTTGATCGCTGTTAGTGCCTTCTCCCCGAATAGTTTCCGCGGTAGGACCACGAAGCCGCCTTCTTTGTCGGACAAAAGAACCCGTAGCCCAGAATCACAAATTGAGCCAGCCACTCTTCTCAGCAGGGAAGTGCAGTCCTTCTTTTTCTGATAGGTGTTGCTCACTGAATCAACTCCTTCCGAAAGGCAGCACCCTTTCTCTTCCCCTTCTACCTTGTCAGCGATCCTGTGAACCGAAGCCAAAAGCTCAGGCTTGCTGAGCGGTACTTCCAGGCTGAACTTAGGTCCCTTCCTGAGGACCCTTTCAGTGTCAGATGAAACAGTCGCCCCTCCAAGGTAGATAACAGGCACCTCACCTGTCTGCTTCATTGGCGCCTTAGGTAGGCTTTGTCGTCGCTTGTTCCAAAGGAACTCAGTGGTAGTCTCAGCCAGGTTCTGGTAGTCCTTGTATGTCCTCATGCCGGCAGAGCCTGTCCCCTTCCAAGTGAAGCACACCAACCGCAGCCAGTCCCGTAGTAGTCGAACGTTTCTCCAACATTCGCTCCTTAAAATCTTAGCCATTCTTTTCCAGTGGCCTTCGGAGCAGCCCAGGAAGCCGAACAATCCCACAACGCTGGGCGGACAGACGTGTTTCCTTAGGCAAAAGCCCAACACTCTTGCCTCGATCGTGGTAGCAGCGATAAAACTCGTGCACATCGTGCATTGATTCTCGAAGGAAAGATGACATAAAACAGAGCCCCATGTAGAAGAAATGAATTGAAGGAGTGTACGATGGGGGGCTAGTTGGTAATCCATGAACTAAGAACGAAAACCACGCAAAGGACGATACACAGGGAAGAAGTAGACAGGACGAGCGCGGACTTGCAACTGTTTATTGAAACACATCTTCCTTCCATCACCAACCCTACGCATGCGCAACAAGCAAACTCTATCTTATCGAGTTCAAGAACTTCAGCTCCTTCTTGTACAGATAGACCGAAGCCTCGCTTACACACTTCTCGGGCCCATATCTATCAATCTGCCAGGCTTCGATGACCTCACGCGTTTTCTGGTCTTTGGCCCTTCCGATTATTTTTGTACGCTCAAAGAGTGGCGTGCATTTATTGTCACAAGAAAGACAGTGTTTGGGCAAATGCATGCCGCTGTGAGAGCCCAACGAATTTTTGTGTTCTTGTAGGCGCTTATTAATGCAGCGTCCCGTTTGTCCCACGTAAACTGAGCCGCAACTAAGCGGGATTTCATACACTACTCCCATTCGACAGGACACAAACTTGATTTTGTGGTTTACACCACAGCCTGCTTTTGTTCTCGTTTCATTGTTAGTTAGCGCGCACAAACGGGACAGCTTACAAGGCGCCGAAAAGAAGATTTCCACACCGAATTTTCCTGCTACCCTCTTCAGGCCATGCGAGGTCTTATGTATATAGGGCAGTACTTCAAATTTCCGCCTCTCACGAATGCCAGATTCTCGAGCACTAGAAATTGGGATGACGGTTCTCAACAGAGACCCGGCAGCGGCCTGCAGAAGCGACGAGGGAAACCCAGCACAACTTAGGCGTGCGACTTGAGCGGAAAAGCTGAGTGAAACCTTGTGAAAACAGGACTTCAGTAATGATGACCTCAAGCAGGATGAAGCAATTCCTCTCTTAATAAGCTTAGAGTGACAGGAGTCATAGGGTAAAAGGGCCTTTTTTGTTCTAGGCATGTACATCCAACACAAGTGGTCCGGTTCACTGAAAAACAATCTCAAGTCCAAGAACTGTAAGCAGGAATTCTCAGGCAATTCCACGGTAAAATTCAAACTGGGAGCCTTAGATTTAAAAGACGTTAAAACTTCATTAGTGACCTCTTGTGGGTTGTCATTGGGATTCATTTTTAAGAGTATTAAAAAGTCGTCTACGTATCGGAAAACTCGCGCGATGCGGTCGTCAGTTAGCGCCCGTGAGAGTGAACAGTCAACTTCCGCTAAATATATTTCAGTGAGAACAGGTGCAACACTCGACCCTATACAAATGCCTCGTTTTTGCACATAGAATTTATCCTGAAAACTCACTAGCGTTGAGGAGAGGTACACATTCAACAGTTCCATGAAACCTTCTATCGAAATGCCGCAGGCATTTTGGAACCCCACAACCCCCAAACGCTCTATACAGTTGCTGACCGCCATGAGCAGTTCGTTGTGAGGAACCGAATAAAACAGCTCTTCAATGTCAACCGAGAAGCCATAATTAACACCTGGCATGCTCTCTTTGAAAATTTTCACAATGCCGTCCGAACTGGTGGTCTTGTAGGGGTCTTCAGGCGACAGACTCTTCAGGTGTCTTTGAAGGTATCGGCTAACAACTGCCTGCCAGGTTCCTCTCTCCGTTACGATTGCTCTAAAGGGGCATTCTAATTTATGACTCTTTGCACTAAAAAACACAGTGAGCACATGTACCTTGTTACTCATCACTTCATTCTTCATCCGCTCAAGCTTCAAATCATCTAAAAGCGCAACCGCTTTGGCCTTCGCCTTCGTCGGCTTCACATCCGCAACTCGGAAGTTCTTGTTGATCGCTGTTAGTGCCTTCTCCCCGAATAGTTTCCGCGGTAGGACCACGAAGCCGCCTTCTTTGTCGGACAAAAGAACCCGTAGCCCAGAATCACAAATTGAGCCAGCCACTCTTCTCAGCAGGGAAGTGCAGTCCTTCTTTTTCTGATAGGTGTTGCTCACTGAATCAACTCCTTCCGAAAGGCAGCACCCTTTCTCTTCCCCTTCTACCTTGTCAGCGATCCTGTGAACCGAAGCCAAAAGCTCAGGCTTGCTGAGCGGTACTTCCAGGCTGAACTTAGGTCCCTTCCTGAGGACCCTTTCAGTGTCAGATGAAACAGTCGCCCCTCCAAGGTAGATAACAGGCACCTCACCTGTCTGCTTCATTGGCGCCTTAGGTAGGCTTTGTCGTCGCTTGTTCCAAAGGAACTCAGTGGTAGTCTCAGCCAGGTTCTGGTAGTCCTTGTATGTCCTCATGCCGGCAGAGCCTGTCCCCTTCCAAGTGAAGCACACCAACCGCAGCCAGTCCCGTAGTAGTCGAACGTTTCTCCGACATTCGCTCCTTAAAATCTTAGCCATTCTTTTCCAGTGGCCTTCGGAGCAGCCCAGGAAGCCGAACAGTCCCACAACGCTGGGCGGACAGACGTGTTTCCTTAGGCAAAAGCCCAACACTCTTGCCTCGATCGTGGTAGCAGCGATAAAACTCGTGCACATCGTGCATTGATTCTCGAAGGAAAGATGACATAAAACAGAGCCCCATGTAGAAGAAATGAATTGAAGGAGTGTACGATGGGGGGCTAGTTGGTAATCCATGAACTAAGAACGAAAACCACGCAAAGGACACTGAAAGGGTCCTCAGGAAGGGACCTAAGTTCAGCCTGGAAGTACCGCTCAGCAAGCCTGAGCTTTTGGCTTCGGTTCACAGGATCGCTGACAAGGTAGAAGGGGAAGAGAAAGGGTGCTGCCTTTCGGAAGGAGTTGATTCAGTGAGCAACACCAATCAGAAAAAGAAGGACTGCACTTCCCTGCTGAGAAGAGTGGCTGGCTCAATTTGTGATTCTGGGCTACGGGTTCTTTTGTCCGACAAAGAAGGCGGCTTCGTGGTCCTACCGCGGAAACTATTCGGGGAGAAGGCACTAACAGCGATCAACAAGAACTTCCGAGTTGCGGATGTGAAGCCGACGAAGGCGAAGGCCAAAGCGGTTGCGCTTTTAGATGATTTGAAGCTTGAGCGGATGAAGAATGAAGTGATGAGTAACAAGGTACATGTGCTCACTGTGTTTTTTAGTGCAAAGAGTCATAAATTAGAATGCCCCTTTAGAGCAATCGTAACGGAGAGAGGAACCTGGCAGGCAGTTGTTAGCCGATACCTTCAAAGACACCTGAAGAGTCTGTCGCCTGAAGACCCCTACAAGACCACCAGTTCGGACGGCATTGTGAAAATTTTCAAAGAGAGCATGCCAGGTGTTAATTATGGCTTCTCGGTTGACATTGAAGAGCTGTTTTATTCGGTTCCTCACAACGAACTGCTCATGGCGGTCAGCAACTGTATAGAGCGTTTGGGGGTTGTGGGGTTCCAAAATGCCTGCGGCATTTCGATAGAAGGTTTCATGGAACTGTTGAATGTGTACCTCTCCTCAACGCTAGTGAGTTTTCAGGATAAATTCTATGTGCAAAAACGAGGCATTTGTATAGGGTCGAGTGTTGCACCTGTTCTCACTGAAATATATTTAGCGGAAGTTGACTGTTCACTCTCACGGGCGCTAACTGACGACCGCATCGCGCGAGTTTTCCGATACGTAGACGACTTTTTAATACTCTTAAAAATGAATCCCAATGACAACCCACAAGAGGTCACTAATGAAGTTTTAACGTCTTTTAAATCTAAGGCTCCCAGTTTGAATTTTACCGTGGAATTGCCTGAGAATTCCTGCTTACAGTTCTTGGACTTGAGATTGTTTTTCAGTGAACCGGACCACTTGTGTTGGATGTACATGCCTAGAACAAAAAAGGCCCTTTTACCCTATGACTCCTGTCACTCTAAGCTTATTAAGAGAGGAATTGCTTCATCCTGCTTGAGGTCATCATTACTGAAGTCCTGTTTTCACAAGGTTTCACTCAGCTTTTCCGCTCAAGTCGCACGCCTAAGTTGTGCTGGGTTTCCCTCGTCGCTTCTGCAGGCCGCTGCCGGGTCTCTGTTGAGAACCGTCATCCCAATTTCTAGTGCTCGAGAATCTGGCATTCGTGAGAGGCGGAAATTTGAAGTACTGCCCTATATACATAAGACCTCGCATGGCCTGAAGAGGGTAGCAGGAAAATTCGGTGTGGAAATCTTCTTTTCGGCGCCTTGTAAGCTGTCCCGTTTGTGCGCGCTAACTAACAATGAAACGAGAACAAAAGCAGGCTGTGGTGTAAACCACAAAATCAAGTTTGTGTCCTGTCGAATGGGAGTAGTGTATGAAATCCCGCTTAGTTGCGGCTCAGTTTACGTGGGACAAACGGGACGCTGCATTAATAAGCGCCTACAAGAACACAAAAATTCGTTGGGCTCTCACAGCGGCATGCATTTGCCCAAACACTGTCTTTCTTGTGACAATAAATGCACGCCACTCTTTGAGCGTACAAAAATAATCGGAAGGGCCAAAGACCAGAAAACGCGTGAGGTCATCGAAGCCTGGCAGATTGATAGATATGGGCCCGAGAAGTGTGTAAGCGAGGCTTCGGTCTATCTGTACAAGAAGGAGCTGAAGTTCTTGAACTCGATAAGATAGAGTTTGCTTGTTGCGCATGCGTAGGGTTGGTGATGGAAGGAAGATGTGTTTCAATAAACAGTTGCAAGTCCGCGCTCGTCCTGTCTACTTCTTCCCTGTGTATCGTCCTTTGCGTGGTTTTCGTTCTTAGTTCATGGATTACCAACTAGCCCCCCATCGTACACTCCTTCAATTCATTTCTTCTACATGGGGCTCTGTTTTATGTCATCTTTCCTTCGAGAATCAATGCACGATGTGCACGAGTTTTATCGCTGCTACCACGATCGAGGCAAGAGTGTTGGGCTTTTGCCTAAGGAAACACGTCTGTCCGCCCAGCGTTGTGGGACTGTTCGGCTTCCTGGGCTGCTCCGAAGGCCACTGGAAAAGAATGGCTAAGATTTTAAGGAGCGAATGTTGGAGAAACGTTCGACTACTACGGGACTGGCTGCGGTTGGTGTGCTTCACTTGGAAGGGGACAGGCTCTGCCGGCATGAGGACATACAAGGACTACCAGAACCTGGCTGAGACTACCACTGAGTTCCTTTGGAACAAGCGACGACAAAGCCTACCTAAGGCGCCAATGAAGCAGACAGGTGAGGTGCCTGTTATCTACCTTGGAGGGGCGACTGTTTCATCTGACACTGAAAGGGTCCTCAGGAAGGGACCTAAGTTCAGCCTGGAAGTACCGCTCAGCAAGCCTGAGCTTTTGGCTTCGGTTCACAGGATCGCTGACAAGGTAGAAGGGGAAGAGAAAGGGTGCTGCCTTTCGGAAGGAGTTGATTCAGTGAGCAACACCTATCAGAAAAAGAAGGACTGCACTTCCCTGCTGAGAAGAGTGGCTGGCTCAATTTGTGATTCTGGGCTACGGGTTCTTTTGTCCGACAAAGAAGGCGGCTTCGTGGTCCTACCGCGGAAACTATTCGGGGAGAAGGCACTAACAGCGATCAACAAGAACTTCCGAGTTGCGGATGTGAAGCCGACGAAGGCGAAGGCCAAAGCGGTTGCGCTTTTAGATGATTTGAAGCTTGAGCGGATGAAGAATGAAGTGATGAGTAACAAGGTACATGTGCTCACTGTGTTTTTTAGTGCAAAGAGTCATAAATTAGAATGCCCCTTTAGAGCAATCGTAACGGAGAGAGGAACCTGGCAGGCAGTTGTTAGCCGATACCTTCAAAGACACCTGAAGAGTCTGTCGCCTGAAGACCCCTACAAGACCACCAGTTCGGACGGCATTGTGAAAATTTTCAAAGAGAGCATGCCAGGTGTTAATTATGGCTTCTCGGTTGACATTGAAGAGCTGTTTTATTCGGTTCCTCACAACGAACTGCTCATGGCGGTCAGCAACTGTATAGAGCGTTTGGGGGTTGTGGGGTTCCAAAATGCCTGCGGCATTTCGATAGAAGGTTTCATGGAACTGTTGAATGTGTACCTCTCCTCAACGCTAGTGAGTTTTCAGGATAAATTCTATGTGCAAAAACGAGGCATTTGTATAGGGTCGAGTGTTGCACCTGTTCTCACTGAAATATATTTAGCGGAAGTTGACTGTTCACTCTCACGGGCGCTAACTGACGACCGCATCGCGCGAGTTTTCCGATACGTAGACGACTTTTTAATACTCTTAAAAATGAATCCCAATGACAACCCACAAGAGGTCACTAATGAAGTTTTAACGTCTTTTAAATCTAAGGCTCCCAGTTTGAATTTTACCGTGGAATTGCCTGAGAATTCCTGCTTACAGTTCTTGGACTTGAGATTGTTTTTCAGTGAACCGGACCACTTGTGTTGGATGTACATGCCTAGAACAAAAAAGGCCCTTTTACCCTATGACTCCTGTCACTCTAAGCTTATTAAGAGAGGAATTGCTTCATCCTGCTTGAGGTCATCATTACTGAAGTCCTGTTTTCACAAGGTTTCACTCAGCTTTTCCGCTCAAGTCGCACGCCTAAGTTGTGCTGGGTTTCCCTCGTCGCTTCTGCAGGCCGCTGCCGGGTCTCTGTTGAGAACCGTCATCCCAATTTCTAGTGCTCGAGAATCTGGCATTCGTGAGAGGCGGAAATTTGAAGTACTGCCCTATATACATAAGACCTCGCATGGCCTGAAGAGGGTAGCAGGAAAATTCGGTGTGGAAATCTTCTTTTCGGCGCCTTGTAAGCTGTCCCGTTTGTGCGCGCTAACTAACAATGAAACGAGAACAAAAGCAGGCTGTGGTGTAAACCACAAAATCAAGTTTGTGTCCTGTCGAATGGGAGTAGTGTATGAAATCCCGCTTAGTTGCGGCTCAGTTTACGTGGGACAAACGGGACGCTGCATTAATAAGCGCCTACAAGAACACAAAAATTCGTTGGGCTCTCACAGCGGCATGCATTTGCCCAAACACTGTCTTTCTTGTGACAATAAATGCACGCCACTCTTTGAGCGTACAAAAATAATCGGAAGGGCCAAAGACCAGAAAACGCGTGAGGTCATCGAAGCCTGGCAGATTGATAGATATGGGCCCGAGAAGTGTGTAAGCGAGGCTTCGGTCTATCTGTACAAGAAGGAGCTGAAGTTCTTGAACTCGATAAGATAGAGTTTGCTTGTTGCGCATGCGTAGGGTTGGTGATGGAAGGAAGATGTGTTTCAATAAACAGTTGCAAGTCCGCGCTCGTCCTGTCTACTTCTTCCCTGTGTATCGTCCTTTGCGTGGTTTTCGTTCTTAGTTCATGGATTACCAACTAGCCCCCCATCGTACACTCCTTCAATTAGAGAGACTGAGTGTCGTCCAGAGATGTGCATTTCTTAAGAGACACGGCATCCATGATGATGCATTTCCAGCTGGGCTCTGCCTCCACGAACTGCTAATTTTTTTCAGGGGGACGCAACTGAACATTGTGTGCTCCACATTTAGTACATCAACACGCACTTTAAACTGTTCTTGTATAGCTGAACAATGACTGGAAGGCAAAAAGATTCGAACAATGCGACCAAAATCTCTTTGTGAACACAAATTTCTTCGGCCGGACTTGTCAAGGCCTGCAGCGCTGAATACGAATGGACCAACCACCATTTTTCGAAACACTTTACCACGTTCACCTTTGCCCCAAAGCAGCAAATTGCCACTTTAGCGAACTTCTTCCTCAGAGCATACCTTCTGACCAGAGTTGAAGTCAGATTCCAGACTGCACAGCCTTTTTTTCGTTTTACAGAGATCGCTGACTATATGTTCAAAAGTACTTGAAGGATGCAAAACATTTCCACAATTCGAAGGTGACGGCACCGGGTTCTTGTTACATATATACCTAGAGTACCGTTACACGCGTTCAAAGAGGAAAGGTAATAACCCCCAAATGGTCCCCAGTTTTTTATGCTTTCAACAAGGAGAATCAAAAGATGTGTTATACGTTATATACCTTGCTCCATTGAAGCTCTCAAAATTATTCAACATTTTTTCTGGCCACAGGGGTGGCTCAGTGGTTATGGTGCTCGGCTGCTGACCCCTAAAGACGTGAGTTTGATTTTGGCCGCGGCGGTTGAATTTCGATGGAGGCGATATTGTAGAGGCCAGTGTACTGTGCGATGTCGCTGCACGGTGAAGAACACCATGTGGCCGACATTTCCGGAGCCCTTCACTACGATGTCCCTCATAGCCTGAGTAACTTTGGGATGTTAAATTCCCCTGAACCAACCGCAAACCAATCAACATTTCCTCCTGAATTTTCAAGAGTTGTTCTATGTGAACTAATATGCCAACAAGACAGTGCATCATTTCGACGAGCCTCAACCAGTGCTTATAGGGCTTTTCTGGCATATAATTATTCAGCGCAACTGGAGAATAGAACAACATCCAGTTCTTCCACTCTTACGCTTTCCATTGTTTGATGTCAGGCAACAACCTCCGGGACCTCGATATCTGCCGTATAGGTGTTAGACCTTGCAGCAACCTGCTCGAATCACCAAGATGCTGACGCAGTCTGAAATGGCGACAACACTGTGACTTCAGCAACAAAAAAAGTGTTTCGAAGGAAGCCCAAGCACAGCGCATGCATATGGTCATCTGCAAATCCAGCTCCAAAATAAAAAATGCAAGCATCCTTGCTTCATTTGCATGATCAGTGAAATAATCATATGTCCTCAGCTTGGAAATTGAGGTGGCTAGTATTGATACGCAGCAAAAGCCATCTGCCTTAGGTACAACTGAGCCAGCGTTCTCGCACCAAGCACATCCTCTGGCCCTATTAAATTGGCCCACGTTCATTATTTCAGACATTGTGATGCTGTCTCCTGAACATGGACCAGGGAATGCCTTTGATATATGCACATTCTTCCTTGGTGATGCCATGAGACTCTATGAGTGGACAAGTGATTCGTTTCCTTCCCGAATGGAATCAAAAAGGTGTTCATGACTGGCTTTCTATATCCTGCCCACAAGGCCTCTAGAAATAGCGTTTTCATTAAATGCTGCTACGGCAGTTCATTCATCATCGCTAGCAACGGCCATATACAGAGATTTGAACTCTCAGGTACGCACTCTATCAGTATTGAACGTCAGTGCCACGTCACCGGCTGAAAATCTGTGGGCGTCCGTGCTGTGTAATATCTCCCACTTCATATGAAACTGTAGTTCCATCTATTCTATGCACTGTAGACTCTAACAGTTCTCGAGGTTGCTATTCTGGTCCATGACAAGTAATAAAGGTGGCAACTTCAGGAGGCTCTCATGTGTGAGCACCAAATTTTTATTTATTAATTTATTTACATTACCACTCAGGGCCAGTGGAATAAAAGAGCGGTAATGGTGAAGATACATAAAACGGAGAGAAAATACAGTTGGCTTCCTGAGCGTTAAACACCATTTGAATATACAATGTTAGCTTGTGGCACGCGGAACTTGCCCATAATTTACAATGCCGGCAACTTCTTCGGAAAGGTGGTTGCAGTCACGTGAGGTTCGCGGCAGGAATGACTCCAAGAGGCATTTCGTGTTGCTTCACACAATTCCGACTTTGCGATTATGATCAATGCGGCAAGATACATAAGTTGACTGTGGAATGAGGTGATTACACAGAGCGGGTTGATGATACATCTTGCAGAACAGAGCGATACGAAACACTTTTTTCGCGATGTCAGCGTTGGAAGCCAGAGATTAGGCTTCATAGTTATACTCGCTGTGCGGTTGTAGTTAGCAATGATGAAACATAGAGTTATTTTGCACCATCTAAAGATCATTAATCAAGTTCTTATGAGCAGGTTGCCATACAGATGTTTCATACTCGAGTTTCTATCGCATTAGTGTTTTATAAAGCGTGAGTTTAAAATTCGAAGGAACATTAAAAAGGTTGCGACGTAAGTAGCCTATCATGCGATTAGCATTTTAATTATGTTATCGACATGCCGAGACCAGTTAAGATTAGAAGTAATGTGAACGCTGAGGTATTTGTATGACGACACTGATTCCAACGAAATGTTATCGATGTAGTAGTGAGGTGGGGCGAAAGTTTTTGGATACATGACCGTGGTGCGGGGCAACCCCCTCGTTATACCACATCACGTGGAAATGCAAGCGTAATTTCGCATTCCATAAGGTAAATACCCAAAGTGCGGAACAATGGGAGGGTCTGCTCACCAGCAGCGAGCTCTCAGCCCAACGGGCAATTGTGCAGCACGCCTGCGAGGCAGCAAGACTCAGCGGTGCCTTGAAATAGGGGCGCCGACCTTGTGAAGGGGCCAGGTCTCACGACATGAAGACAGCGGCCCACCGCCAATCTCTCTGAGACATAGAGCAATAAAATTTTCCATTCCATTCCATTCTAAATACACGCATGACTGCATCTGTTAACATCTAGCTGCATTAACCAATATTTGCACCTGTCCCCTATTGTGTTGAGGTCTCACTCAAGTAATTTATTGTCGTTAGAGTTTGTTATTTCTCTAAAAATGACGCAGTTATCAGGCATTAGGTGAATATGAAAGTTCTCAACAGAGGGGAGATCATTATTGTTAATTAGAAACAGTAGGAGTCAAAGAAGTGAACCTTGTGGAACCCCAGAAGACACCTCGGTAAAACTGGAGATCTAATAGCTAGAAAACAGAAAATGCGAGTGATTAAGAAGAAAGCATTCAATGCATTTGAATACGGTACAGTTAATGTTCAGTTGCTTTAGTTCGTGGAGTCAAAGATTGTGACATACCTTGCCGAAAGCCTATGAAAAATCTAAAAATATACAGTAAGCTAGTGATACGTCTTGAACACGACACAATGCATGTGCAAACAATATTAGCTGTGTTTCACAAGAGTAAGGTTTTTGAAAACCACGTGGCGCTGGCGTGAAAAATGAGATCGATTTTACTTGTGACAAATCTCACCTCCCGCCTTCACCTTGCCTATGTATTCTCTGCGTGGAGTGCAGTAGAACTGCTAGCTGTACTCTTTTTCACGTGCGACAAAAACTGATGAACACCTACTCCGATGCCAGGTATGCCACTCCTGAGCCCATGTGGGCGCCAATGAGCCGTACCAGACTCTGTGTTGCCTGCTTGAAATATTCATGGCGCGAAGACTGTGAGCCATGACTATAAGCAATCTTTGTGCTCGCGTTATATTTGACCTCAAAAACAACACGTCATCCTAAAATGAGAAAGAACAGTAAACAACAACTGAAGTGCAGATAGAAAGTGAGGGTGTTCTTTTATACAAGCTCACAAAATACCCCATCTCTTCAAGCTCGAACCTTTTCATCGAATGCTCAATAGCACGAGAAGAATTAATAACAACCGCCTTTACTAGGGCATAGATATGTGACATCCCAGCAGACACAAAAAGGAAGTAATAAAAGCTGTAGGAGCAATGCAAAGGGGGAAACTGCTGCTGAGGATCTGGCAACAGCTGATTCTTGAAGGACGGAGGAAAAGTTGCGCTAGAAAATCAAGTCACCGTGTACATGCAATGCCTTATGACCTCGAGCCGTTATGACCGTTGCCTATAAGGTGCTTACTAAGGAAATCGTTTATAGAGTCAGGAGAACCTTAAACTACAATCAACCTAAGGATTAGTCAGGCTTTCGTTGACAGAAATGCGCAGAATACAACGAAACCCTATACCGGGTGTCCCAGCTAACTAGAGCTAAGGGTTAAAAAATAAATTTTTAGAGACACGCGAGGGAAACCAGTTGAATATTGGTGACAGCCAATTTGAGCACCACAGACATTTTTTTGTTCCGGGATTAATTAATAGTTTCATTAAGTTTAATTATCTAAATTTTGATTTTAGACAACAAATAGCAATTGAAGAGTTGTAGAGCACTTTATGAAACCCCCATTTCATGAATTACGATAAGGAAACCCTCACATGTGTCTTTTTTCCCAGCTCCAAAGAAAGCCCATGAAATACAAAAAAAATCCACGTGAATAACGCACTTGCGCGCCAAGATCGTGCTGCTCTCAAGCGTGCTTCGAGCAAACGAAATTACCTGCATCCTTGACTGAACGGCCCCGCACCAGCGGCAGGCCGATATCTTGGCGGCGGCAACTCGCACCGTCCTGTGTGCCACTGGCTGGCACAGGCGAGAGACCACCGCCGACATATCGGCCTGCCGCTGGCGCGAGGCCGTCGAGTCAAGGATGCAGGTGATTTTGTTTGCTCAAACCACGTTTGAGAGCAGCACGATCTTGGCGTGCAAGTGAGTTAGTCACGTGATTTATTTTGTATTTCGAGTGCTTAATTTTCTTTGGAGCTGGAAAACAAGACACACGTGAGGGTTTCCTTATCGTAAATGATGAAATGGGGGTCTCTGAAGTTGCTCGACAACTCTTCAAATGCAATATGTTGTTTAAAGACAATATTTATTAATTTAGATAACTAAACTTAATTAAACTATTAATTAATCCCGAAACAAAATAATGCCTGTTGTGCGCAAGATGGCTGTCACCAATATGCAACTGGTTTCAGTCGCCTGTCTGTAATAGTTTATTTTTAACCTTTGGCTGTAGTTAGCTGGGACACCCGGTATATAGCTTCCATATATTGCAAGATAGCATTTACTCAGTCGAAACTTCAGCCGTTATGCAGCAACAGCGGAATCAATGCGTAAAAGAGCCGTATGCAAAAATGTTGGAAGATATCTATGACTGTACAGCGACCTCCATAAAGTCAGCAATACAAAGACCAATAAGGAAGGGTGTCAGGAAGGGAGACAAAATCTCGCCAAAGGTATTCAGCGGGTGTTTACAGGAGTTCTGGATTGGGAACATTTCTGAATAGAATTAATAGGGAGTAGCTCAGTAATCTGTAACTCACTGATGGCACTGCCTTGCAAACTCGCTCAGGAGGTGAATTTCAAGGCATGATCAGTGACTTAGACCAGCAGAGCTGTATTTAACATTTCGAACATTAGTTTTGTAGAAAAAGTATCAAACATTGGTACCATTGATTTTGCAACAAGACCTCAAATATGAAGTGTATCCGTCTGTACTGCCATCATTTCAACATAAAAATAAAGGCCCACTAGAACTTATTATTGTGTCGAAGAGAGATAAAGAGGAAGAGAGAAGGCAGGGATGGGTTAACCAGAAGCTTGTTCTGGTTGGCCACCAGGTAAAAATGGCGTCAAGAAGAATAGTGAGGCAATTGACTGAAGAAAAAGTTTATTCCAAACTTTTTTTCGCCGCCATAACGCACTATATCAAACTGTACACCTGCACGTATAAAATGAACAAGACCACAGAGAAAGACAGCGGCACTATAAATGGTTTGTTTTATAGTTGGATAGTTTTCAGCACGCACAAATACGGTGCTGTTTGTTACAAAAGTCTCCATAACGCGCAGAAAACGATCCAGCAGCATAGAAGCCACTTTTTCCAACTACTACCTCATTGAACTGCCGCAAATACGAGCAAGTAAGCCCATCTTCAAATTCTCGCGTTCTGGTCTCAGGTGAACGGCAAAGATCTATGCGCTCGTGCTGCCACTGGCGCGCCCTGTTGACTTTCGTCCCCTATAATGAATAAAAACAACGTATTTATAACGAGCACTATGTTATTACGAACGAGGAGAGATACCGTCGTAATTTGTACTGGGGTTGTGGCACTGCGTCTTATATAAAACGAACAACCATGGCCACACCATTTGATTACAATGGATGAGGAGACACCGTAAGCTGAACACCCGCGGGCGAAGAACAGGCGATTATTGCCAACGGTCTGGCAGAAGCGTTTATCCCAGCTCCCGATTTATAGATGGACGGACGGACGGACGGAAAGCCGGATGGATAGATGGACAGATAGACGAATGGGCGAAGGGAGGCACGGACGGACGGGCAGGCGGACGAATGAACGGAGGGAAAGACGGACGGATCCCTTAAAATAGTGAGGTGGCTTACGCCTGCCTAGCCATGACTCGTGAAATTTAAGTCTTGTCCTGATTTTTAGCCAGCAATCAGGTAACCTTCGCTTGGTTATTTCCTGACCATGCTGTCCTTAAACCCAAATGCTTTGAATAAATCAGCCCCGCTGGTTCGGACTGTAGGGTGAAGCCTTTTACACAGAAGTATCAAGTGTTCAGACGTTTCTTCCTCCTCCCCACGCGTGCCGTATAACGTGTCTATATCGTGGTACCTGGCTCAATATATCTTAGACCGCAATACTTCGGTGCTGGCCTCGAACAATAAAGAAGGTTTCGACCCCTCCTCACCAAAAAAACAGCATTCGACACCCTAGAAGGTTTGAGGGCACTTAACTAGAACGCTGATTACTATAAGTAGTAACAGTGCGACAGCATAACACCCTCATGAGCATGTCGGCCACCCTCATGTAGCGCATTCCTCCACCCGCGTTATAGCTTTCTTCTTCAACAGTAGCCGTCTTCTGGGTTCTCCCCATCCAGTCAGCAGTCAACTGTAAACGCTGATTATGCTGGAGAGGTCACAAAGCAGTTTGACAAAGTCTCATTAGAATAAACAGAGGACACAATAACTTTTCAAAGCAATAAGGGCCACTATTGGCTGACTGTAGTAGAGTAAGTTCATTTACGAGGAAATTCGGATACAATGAACGCAATCTGTGACGGCCAGGTTTGTTATAAATAGGCTCGACTGTATGCATTGTACATGTAGAATAAAGTAGTTTTTGAATTTATTGCATGACAATGGTTGGCCACAAGGAAGCAGCGAAAGCCAAAGAAAGCGCTTCTGTTCTTGTTTGCACTGAAAAAGCAGTGAAAAGGGGCAGAGAAAAATAATATACACTGGGTGTGCCAAATATAATCAATGAGTTGGCCTCAAGACCTTTCTTGGACAGCTCAAGACAGCTGTCTCCCTAGGTAAGTCCTGTAGCCACCTCAATGAAAGTAGCTTCAACAAAGAAATCAAGCGGTTAGAATATGCAGGCTACCCCAGAAGACTGCTTGCTAGTACCCCTGAAGCTGTCCTCATGCATATATTGAGAGAATCATGTAAATACTGCACGAAGATCAGTGAAGATCAAGCTAGCCGTCATCCCTCACAACGATAAGGCCTAGCACAACATTAGGATTGCTGAGCAGGCTGAAATAAAAGTTGCATTCTCCGGTTTTTTTTATAGTGGGTGGACGCCATATTCACCGTTCATTTTAAGCCTTCAACACCTTCCAGGTGGCACCTATAAAGATCTTCCTGGTCAACCTTGCTTGAAACACGCTCGTTAAACGGAAGTAGGTCGTTGAGCAGGCACAGAAGGCCACAACTGCACCTTGGACCCTTGCTAAGTATGCTTGAAACTTCTTCAGGTAACGCCGGATTTCCCAGGTCTGTCGGCCGGTCGTACTGTCGGTAGGTCGATTGGTTGGTTTATAGCGATATATAAAGACTCATGCTGAGGCGTCGCTATGCCGCATGCAGTCCAACTATTCCCGTAAGTATGGCACAAGCAAGACGTCAGGCAGCAAACACTCTTATGTTTTATACTGCTGTGGTTTTAATGCAAACCTACATCTGGAAAGCATGCTCCGCTCATTTTTGCCCTATTCCGTAGCATCGTAATATCTGTTCATAATCCCCTTCCAATTTGAAAATGAGGTGGTCGCCTTCCCTCAATAGTCCCTTCGCTGCGTCCCGCAGATCTGTCACTGCCACAGCTTGATATTCAGGCATATCTCCTCTCACCCATGATTTATGGTAGGCGAAAAATCCGCCAAACGTCACTTTGGCCGAGAAGGAACATTTCTGGAAGATGGAGAAACATTAGATAGTTTACTTACGCGTTTAATATATCTGAGGAAGATCATAGGGAAAAAGTACGACAAGGCAATGAAAAACGCGAAAAATAATGACTAAGAATAAGCGTTCTTTTTGTCGTGTTATCCTTTCGTCTTACTGCCTTCCTTATAGCGCTAACTCTACCTTTAATGAAAGAGTCACCAACTAGCCGAGCATCAAGTTATACTGATACAGTGCTTCTATTACGTTGCATCCGCCATCGAGCTTACCGATTAACGTCTGGCGCGCTTCCGCGCGCAATAATTTTTATCATAACGCTGTGACGTCGTGATAACCCTGCTCCTTTCAGTGTTAGGCACGCGCCCCTAAGGAATCTGCGTGTAAGTGGGCACTGTGAAGTTCTGGATTAGAGGGGCTGCCACTGGCTAATTTTTCTGTTGTATCTCTTCATGCACCAACATACGAGCATGTTTTGCGCCACGCTATACTTCCAGCCACCTTTTAAGTGCATGAAAAATAATAGGTGTTAATGTAATGTCAGTAAGAACCCTATGTATATTTAGGTGATCTAGTGCCGATAGACATGACCGGATGCCAAACGGCGGGGGGGGGGGGGGGGGAGGGCACTGACAGAAAATTTCTCGTCTCATGCAAGCAAGGCGCACCGTATGATTTTTGGACAAATCACAAAATCTCCTAAAATCGGCTGCCTGAGCTAAACGAGCAGCCTCGTAAATGAGAGTTCAAGCATTCATGCGCTTTCCCGTACTACCTTGCTACCATATTGTACGTGTCTACCAGTGGCCACGGTAAACGCTAAGGCTTGCATATGCCCGTGAAATACTCACTGTCATCGTCGAATCAGTATGGTAGTACGTGTTCTTCCCATCCAGTCGATCAAGCGTTCTTGTGATACTGTCTGCGTTCATGAGATTTAATTCAACCGTTGTTACTTCTTCCGAGCTCGTCTGTCCGACCATGGGCACGCTGACTTTAACCAGTAAGTCGAACGGGCCATCCAAGCCTTTGGTGATTTTCCAAACAAATATTTTTTCGCAATGTTTCGCGTTCTCTTGACGCCTATGTGTGGTGTGCTGCTGATGCAAGCTGTTGTCACATTTTATTTCCGCTACAGTCCCTTTTATTGGGCGCCTGAAAAACGGTAAATCAACCGGATGTCTGTTATTGTTAGCGATTGTCAATATTAGTCTTTGAAAATAATTTAACCGGCTAACTACTTAACCCCATTCACTTCTTTTCTCATGCCCACCAACACAGGTATTATTGTGCCGTAGATTCCTCTTTCATACATAAAAAAGTATATCTCAAAAGTGTAGCTAAACTTCACTAAGGCGTGGTATAGGCACGCACAGGATTTTCCGACAGCTGTCTTTTCATTACACTGCGACTAGTCAGTTGCAATCGTTACATTTGTAAGGTGGCTATTGCAACGTTTCTCCAAACAACCATTCAGAATACAGTGCGTGTAAAGTTTAACATTGTTCGGAAAAATATATTGAAATAAAAATATGAACAAAGGTCACACTGCTGCCTCGGAAGGAGATAATAAAATATATGACATTTAGAGGACCATGCAGGGTACTCCCAGACAACCCGCGCCATATGAAAACAAGGCCAATAGATGCCAGGAAACTAGCAGAGTTGAAAACAATTTATAGACTGTGAGTGGTTAAACCATTTTTCATAAAAATTCAGCAATCGTCGCAAAGTCAAGAACGGAAGCCCGGATAAAAAGACAGCATTCAGGATTCAAGGTACTGCACGTTATTTCCGCAAATGCAAGGAGCCCTAACTACAAGGAAATACACTTTCGACACAAAAACAGCAAGGGTATATGCGAAGAACACAGACACGAATTATTACCACAGAACATTATTCAAATCAATCAAAGCCGATCTCTCCGCAGTCCGGACCAAATAGTACGCAACTTACTCCGCACACCCACGGTAGGAGTCGCTTTATTCGTGACAAGGTAAATGTGTGGACGTTAAGTTAACTTGTCCTAAATGATGGCGACACTTCAATCCGTATTTTTCGCCTTCTTTACAGCTTAATCTCAGGAAAATCATTGAGTGGATTCGTCTAGGCATTTCTTTTTGTTGAGAATTGTACTCGGAATGAGTGTTTTCTCTACAGCACAAAAAAAATGAAACGAAGCTGTAACGCAAGGATGAGTATATAAGCATTTGTATTCATATACCTAAACACCTACGCCCTACTGGTAAAAAAAGCCGCCAAACGTGGAATCATGGCTATTTCATCGGTGCTTGCAAATACATTCTTCTTGTCCTCTCAAAAAAACTCGCAACTGGTGTGTGCACTTGCTTTAAAACATGCTGCCTTTTTAGTACGCAAATTTTTGTTAACTTGTTAACTGCAGGTGTATGAGGGCGACAAAAGAAGAGGGAAACCGCTTCTTAGTCTCTCTACTAATAAAATAAGTAAGAGCTTTTGACGTCTCATCCTCGAAAGTAGCGTATCGTCCTATCTTGCTGAATGGCGTGGCAAACAATAGATACCACCGAACATATACTTACTGGTCACCATAATAGTGGTTATCAGTCCAGTACTGGTAACTTGCAGTGAATCCCCAGGTGTCAATAACTCCTCGATAAGAAGAGTTCAGCTTCAGTATATAGTCCTCAGCTTCCTTAGTTAGATTCACCCGTGTGCTCGTGCCTGACCCAAATTGGGAGAAAAGGTAATGATGCAGTGCAAAGCATGTGTCATCTTTTATTTATTTTTAATTTGCGTACATTCTTCCTGTGGCAGTAAGTTCTATTTCCCAGCCCTTTTCTTGTCGAGGGAGATGAATACAAGTCGATATCTTTGCCCGAATCGCCACTTCAGCAATCTTTCTACCACTTCGGTGTATGGACATTCTGGAAAGGTTGAATTGACTGAGCCAG